>JAQGBV010002204.1:0-12302 GCA_034698685.1 Isotomurus pseudopalustris
CTAGAGTGGGAACTTGTGTCTAACAGTATGGCAAGATATTAAATTCAATGATTTATTACTTATTTTTGATTGCCCTTTCTTTCTCCTTGACCATTTACTTTTTACCGAAAGTAGAGAAAGTGTTGTTACTCAGACGACTTTTGTCTCTCACAACTGCAACTGAAAGAAAGAACTGACTGTGGAAAGAAATGAAACGGAGCTTCGACTTTGTAGATGCAAACCGATGCAAACCTGTAATTGTAATGGAGTATGTCGACTCTATTTCACACTAATTGGTAGAGAAAGTACCTACTATTAGGAAAAATAAGCTCCGGATCGCATGTGTAATGCAAACAGACGAGTCTCGAATTCTCGATTGAATTCCAGGTCACAGTATATAGATTATGGATATAAAATGCGGTTATATGCTGAATGGCTGAATTACATTTCTCATATTGCCCAATGTCTCATCATATCATTGGAGTCCAACTTGACTTTCTCCAGCGACTCCAGCAGACAGAATGTCCGAAACAGGAAACAGTCAAACAGTAATCCTCTTCTACAGTTGACAGCCCATTCAATTAGCTCCATGCTTCCTTTTATACCCATCATGAAATCATTCTACGACATTCCACTCTAAGTAAATTTTTGGCCATATCACGAAATCAATAGAATACTATATGACTAAAAACCCTATCCTATCATTTAATATGAGCAAAGCAACGCTGTAAAACGATGTATCTGAAAGTGTATTCTGCAATGCAAAATAATGTTTCATTCCTTGATTGTTTAGTGGAACACGCAACACGGTCATTTTGCATAGGTCAGTTCGCTGGAAGTTCCAACAGTAATCCTGACTTTCTCTACTTCCGTTTCCATTCTGTAGTGGAACCAAAACCAAAACCAAAACCAAGCATTGTGATTGTGAAGCAGGTTTAATAGTTAATTAATGAGAGCACGTAAATGTGGTGCATAGAGGCTGCTCCACCTGTGCAGACGTAGATGTACAGGGTGTCTGAGGCTGGTGGTGGTGTGATGGTAGATGTCGGCGGGGACTGGTGGTGGACACGTGTGTGGAGTGGACGAGTTGTTGTGTGGGAGTGGTGGGAGCGATGCCTAGGGATGGGGGAGTGGCTGCGAGCTTTTTGTGCTCCGTCCATCTTGGCACTGCCACCTAAGTGAGTCCCACTGTATTCCTCTCTCTCTCTCTCTCTCTCTCTCTCTCTCTCATCTCTCTCACTTATGCTTACTATGTGTGTGTGTATTGTGTGTGTATTGTGTGTGTGTGTATGTCTGACTCTCTATGTCGGGTCTTTAACGTGCGAGTCCTCCTCACAATAATAAACCACCACCACCACCACCACTTCTTTCTCCCGGCCATTTATCTCTCTCTTTTTATTTATCTACACCTTATCTCACTCACTACTTAATTCGGGTAAGTACTTTTACCTCCGTCCCCTAAAAAATATTAACTTCTATTCATCCTCCTAACTAAACTAGAGCCCGAACAACTTCATTCAAATCCAATTATAAATTAAATACAAAAAGAAGAGTACTTTTGAGTTGTAATGTATAAGGGATTTTTTTAATTCTAGGAGTTCTTTGAACTTCATACTTACATAACTTGTGTGTTTACACTTAATTTAGGTTTATTTTTGTTCAAGTGGAATTTTAAGTGATTGGACGTATGAATATGAAGAAAAACAAGGAAAGATCTAAGGAGAAAAGTCGTGGATAATAAGTGTTTTTTAAAGAATAGAATACATTTTTTCATTCGGTAAATTGCATGGCATTATTTTTATTGTGTCTTTATTTCAGAATTGAGGTGTGAGTTGACCAATGTAGGAAGTGAAGGTGGTTGCCGTCATTTTTTAAGGCAGTTTAGAAATAATTTAGGATTGCAGGATACGCCTGTAATATGAGAGTGATCTTGCGGTTTGTTGGTGTGAGTAGTAGTGGGTTGTCAATTGCCACCGGAAGTGTGTTAGGTTGGTTATTGAAATGTTAAAGCATCTGGGAAACGAGCTAATTGGAGGATTCAGAAGATTAATTACTCGAAGTAAATGGGAAGCTTTGTCCGTACTGAGAGTGATATGAATCTACTTTGGAGTATTATCGAGAGATCGAGTTTCGTGAGGAATTTCCACTATATAGAAATAAACAATAAATATAGTATTTTCTCATTCACTGGCTGTGGATTTCTTATGAAATAGTTATCTATCGGTTTAAATTTAAAGCGTACTATTTAGCATAAGAGTATAGTCTGGGCCGACTTTTAGGTTTTGTTTATTATAGTATGAGTTGTGATGTCATATATATTCTAGGAATGGCACACGTGGTGAAGTAGAGAACTCATTGTATTATTTGTGACTTTTATGATGACTGAAGTTATGATTGGCAGAGAATCATCAATGCTTTAAGTGATTGTGTGTTTTATGTTTACCCATAGTCTAAAGGAATGTATTTTTGTCTTGCTTAAACAGGTGTGTTCCTTTGAGAGATTGTAGCTGAAACTTTGGATGCTGATGGTGGCTAAAATTCTTCTTGTATGGAACTCCTCAAAATCTAGTTATGACGTTGATAGAAACATAAAGTAGAATAAATGTGACCGAAGAAAAGTGACATTAACATTTCCTGCAACCGTAAGAAAGCGTATTTTAACAAATCGGTTGCATGACCATGTTACAATTATATATATGTATTTAGTAGTTATAAGTAGAAAAAGTCTGCAAAAATTGCAAGGATTTTAGCGCACTAAATCTGACTTATTGCATTGGTATTTCAGGCTTTAAATGGTGTGTTACTTGATGACTTCCCGTTTTCTTAAAACCCTCGTTAAATGAGTGCCCAGGAGTACGCTCTACTTATTTATCAGCGAGAGGAGAAGTATTCCAAACTGAAGGAGGTGGAGTGTCGTCGACACAGAAGTTTGTTTGGTGCCTAAATAAGACCTGCATGATTGCGACTATTTTTGACAACGAGTGGAAAGACGAGTGTAATAGACGAAGAAGGAAATCATCTGAAAGACAAGGCCTTGACAAGAAAAGAAACATTTCGGTTGATTTGAATGACCTCTGACCATGACAAGTATGAGACCCACACTTCCATCGGTCCCTGAAACGCTACCTGCTGATCATATCACGCCTACGATTAAGGTAAGGTTAATTTGATATTCTCCACGTGTAGAATGTAGACAGCAAAAATGAGCCAGTATTAAAGTTAAAGGCCTCCGGGCTTCAATGGCGTCATAATGTGCATACTGCATGGTGCATTGTATTAAACTTAATGCCGGTTTACTTAAAATGTCAGTTTGCTTTGTCTAGAACGGAATCACAGATTTAATGCTAAAGTGCTTCATCTTTACTTTTAATGCTTACTATCACTTCTTTCGTGTACAAACAATCTAGCTATAGTTATTCAATCAGTTTATTATAGTAGTGTGAGGTTGAAATTGCAAACGGAAACCGTACTGAAGCAAAGCTAAGGTTAAAAAGCAATGAATGTTCATTTAGTAGTTTTCGGAAACCGGACAAAAAATGGGCATCTTTCATGGAAAATTTTAATTTCAAGAGGTGTGGTGATACATCCTTATATACAATTAAGGTGTCTGGAATTAAAAATATTTCTGGCGTTTCAGAAGCTTCGTAAATAAGTCTGAAGGTGTATGATTGACTAGTGTCAAATATGACGGTCTTCAGTTTCATGTTGGTTTGTTGGTTGAAGTATATAGTTGAAGCTGGACAGTTAACTTGGTTCTTTTGTGTGTGTGACAAGGTCACTTACAATAAAGTAAGGACACTTGAGATTTCAAACAAAGCTTGATTGAATGCAATGCAGGTAAAACTCATGAATCACAAGATCATGCGAAAGCAACGTGAGATAGAGATCGCTGTGTATTGTGCATTTGTATACTTACGAAGCTTAATTTAAATGCAATCTTTGTCGTCTTCTCAAGAGAATCGTTGATTAAGGCAAACGGCATGTAGGTGTTTGTTAAATTACTTTGTTATTAAGGTGTATCTTGTAGACAGTGGGTCTTGTAGACAATCACTTGAAGTTTGACTGGCGAACAAGTTGTGTTTGTTTTGTCAATATGGTATATAGCAAATAAATTATTTTGGCCACTCGTAATTTTGTTGCACTGAAACTTTAAAAACTGCACGAGTGATATAAATGAAACTCACCAACAGCACACAATAGAGTTGATTGATAAGTGAATATTATAGATGAATCTTCATCGACAAGGATTGTAAATTGCTTTACTATTATGAGTTGCAAATCCTGTGGTGAGCTGTCTCCTTTTATCTGACAATGTCTGTTGTGATTCCTCGAAGAAATTGCTATACTGTGAAAACATAGGAGCATGAGGGAGATGGATTGGTTTCAGTTTCTTAACTCGTTTTATTCTAAGATCAAACACTAAGATTATCATGTAGTTGCTTGAGTAAACATTTGTATTCTGTTGCATTTTAGGAAAAAATAAATGAGCCTATTTTGAGTCAAGCTGCAAAAGTACAACCCAGACTTTTTGCTACTCCAAACCACAAAGCACTTGAATTCTTGTCTTGTTATCTGCATCTTGTAGATACATAGGTCAACAATTTGCAATCATAATTTGTGATTATGCAACTTAAAAATGGTTTTTCGCGAACTCTTCTTTAGTAATTATCGATAAATCCATTCTTCAATCCGCTAGACAGGCTTTAAAAATCCGCTATCAAAGGAATGAAACCAGTGTTTCTTAATGACGCTGTATATTAGTACAGTCGTTGTTTCTGGCTGTGAGTAGTACTGCATTTAACTTACCCTATGGATGGAATCCAATCACTGGTGGTTTAAGGTTAATTTTTGCACTGCAGTCATACATGCTCATTGCATGAAGTTCAGATTGCATTGCTATTTGTCTGGATTTGTATATTATTAGTATTCATCCCATGATGGTCCTATTAAACATGGGTTGTTGAGGGAGTAAAAAAATGTGAGCACAATTTCATGGAGCAGTCGAAAAGTGTCCGTACATGTAATGTTTTCTGATTTGAATTAATGCACAGACATGATGAGCATGCTTCTTTATTCTTCATATAGAGGAAACGAGATTGAGCAGCTTCTATTATAATCACTAAGAGGATATTCATGAGGATATGATGATGCTATCAACTCGTCATTTGAATGTTCATGTGGATTGTGGATTAACCATCTCACAACAAGCAAACTATAAGATACCATATCAGCATTACAATATTTTGTTCCGTCTCAAATTCATCAAATCAGAATCGTGTGGAGGTGTAACTGA
Organism: Isotomurus pseudopalustris; assembly: GCA_034698685.1. Taxonomy (NCBI): domain Eukaryota; kingdom Metazoa; phylum Arthropoda; class Collembola; order Entomobryomorpha; family Isotomidae; genus Isotomurus; species Isotomurus pseudopalustris. The sequence goes on from JAQGBV010002204.1 coordinate 5,273, forward strand.
CAGTAGTTCACAGTGAAGTGTGAAACGTATCCTGTAAAGTAAATCTGCAAGTCGCAAGAAACATTAGATTAATTCTTAATGTTTTCAAACGATAGTCGATAGTTAACTATTGGGGCCTAAGCGTAGCTTGTAGAAAATGCCGATTATTCATCAGGACGAAAAGGAATATTTTTAATATTTCATTGGTTTTATATACTCGTTTAAATTATTTAATTAATTTCTAAGCGTTAAAGAGAAAAATAGTCAGTTTATCGGTCAAAATGTAATTTAATTTACTTGGAGCAAAAATGGCTTCGGTGATGAAAACTTTGGCCCTCTGAAAGCAAATAATAAAGGTTGGCAGACTTGATTTGCCAAATCTGGTATGGTCAGTCATTTGTGTAAAAAAGAATTTTGCGCGAGAAGTTTCATATTGCTTGAAACTAGTAAGTTATTGCGTTCTAAGTTGATCTCAAGCCATAGTTGTTCGCATATCTCTTGCGAGCCGTTAGAAGTGATTATAAACCAGGATTAATGTAATTACCAGAGTCAATAAGCAAAGAGTGAAGCAAAACTTCACAATAATAAGCAACCACAAAGTATAAAAATGTAGTCATAGAATGAACTCCGTGCATAAGACTTTAAAAGAATTATTTAATTTTAATTAGGATCGCATTGTGGAGTCATGATTAAGCCAAGGCAGCAATAGGTAGACTTAAATAGGGATGATGTAGGATGTGGCACAGTTATTATATGGCTCATACACCATATATACATATCGCAAGCGTAATTGAGCTATTTTGTGAGGGTCGGTAGAGGTTTAAAGTTCTACTGTTATGTGTGATTATCTGAATTCGATGATGTACTAGACAGAATGGGTTGCACAATGGTTTGTTTTAGGTGATACAACATTAAGTAGTAGTGTATGTGAGAACTAGATTGAGTCAGAAGTTTAGAACTGCCGTAACTTTTGTTGCTAGATCATACATCAGCTCTTGACTTATCCATTGCATAGTCAAATATCTTTATCATGAGAGCATGAGACATTGGTTTGCGTAGAAAGCAAGTATCGAACAGAAGTGAAGGAGCGTAGCAGTGTTGAACTCTCATCTGTCTTCACTCACCGAATTCGGGTAAATCGAGTATCACAATCAAGTAAGAAAGGAAAACGGGATACTTTTTCTGGCTACACAGTGAGGGAATACACATGTGCCGTGAGTTCTCAGGGTTAGGCGATTGATGCTTGGTCGGATAAACCCACTTCTTTCATCCTTTCGCAGGAACGAGAACACTCTCCTCAGGTGCTTTCTCTTTTTCGAATAGATTTTTTTGAAGTTTTTAACTACTATTCTTTTGATTAAAGAGTGTATATACAGCAAAGGTTTCTGGAAAGTACGAACGATCTGCTACATGATATTAGTTCATTTGCTGGAACTGTGAAGTTACGTGGTTAACCTAACTCCATCGTTGGGCCTCACCCTGTGTGCCCAATAAATCTGTATTACAGCCGAAATCCAAGTAGTGTTGTGCTATAACATCTCCAACAACTAATTGAAGCATTTTGGGATTTAAGTAGTGTATACGCATTGTTACTTTCAATGAAACTTCCTTAACTGATTAATTCAAACAGAAGTTCTAAGTATTCCTTGCAAACCTGTGTTACTCAAGAAGACACAAGTCAAAAATGATTTAAGCATCTTGTCAGTGGTAACTGGAACCTTTAAAATTCAAAAGTCTGCAAATTTGTATCAAATTTCTCCTCTTCAGACAGTGCGAACTTCTTCCTTTATAAATGAAAAATTACGTTCAAAGGAGTCTTGAAAGTGTGCATCTGGTTGGTGTGATTGAAGGCAAAGGTCGTGCGAAACATGACTTGAGGGTGGAAAACCTAGATATGTTCCTTAATCAAAGTGGCTGGTGAAAAATTTGCGTGGCATGTCTGATCATCTCCATTCTTGATATTTTGTGAGATGAGCCAACACCCATACACTGTGCGATTATCTCTGAGTAAGTAGTAGTTGTTGATCATCGAGGATCTGTGGTGTTGTGTTATGGTACTACAGAGTAGTAGAACTATCTGCTAATTGTAAGACTATTACTATAATTCGATACAGTATAATATAAAACACGCATCAGTAGTCAGTATCTATTTAATGTCACCCTCCATTGACTACATTGTGTAGTGTGTCAGGCAAACTGAGTCTAGGGAGTTTCCACACGTTTATAAGGCTTATTAAAAGCCTAAGTACCATCCTATAAACTCATTATATACAGACCTGCCATGTACCTCATGCAGAATTTATTTGGTAGTGGGCTAGTATTACTGAGACAGAGCAAGAACCAAGCAAAGCGAGAAATCTTCTTATACAGCAGCATTTACATTTTGCATCACTGAGAGTTATTAACTATTTAGAAGGGAAGAGTTAATAGTTATTGTCTCTGCTGTAAGCGATTTACATATCTCACATGAACGCATCTATTCGTTCCATCTTAAAGTTTCAGGAATAATATGTTAATTCTCACTTTCATTTCTTCTTGAATACCTCCTATTGTCTGAAAAATTTCATACTAATAGTAACACACTGTTTGTTGATTCGGTGCTCTACGTCAAACACAGTTGCGCCATTGACTTTCAAACTCCAGATGAGATGAACTGAATAGTGAAGTGTGTGTCGTATCTTCTGCTGAGATTGCAGATGACTGAAGGATAGGGTTGGTTTGACGATAAAAGTACTCAATCGTTAACCAGTTCATCTCCAACCACACAGTAAATTGTTTACCCGTGGATCGTGACGAGTGAATATATTATTTGTGTGTCATCATCAGCGAATTTATTTTTGCAAGGCCAAGACTCCTATTCATCTTCGTCTTTTATTGACGAACCAGGTTTATCTTCTGTCGCTGCTGTTGAGTGTGCACTCATATTCTGTATGACTTTAAAAACTTCACATTATTAAACTTTCGTCTTCAATTCAGGTACTTGTAAGAATGACTATTTAAATGTCCACTTGCTGTATCAGTAGATGTTGACTGTTGACATGTATTTTGTGGTTTCCGTGTAGCCTGCAAGGGTCAAATTACTCCAAAGTAGGTTGTTAATGTCGCTGTGCGCGGAAGCCTATATCCAGATATTATAAGTTATATCTATTGGACAAAAAGCTATGTATTGAATAAAAAGTGAAAGTGAATGAGACTTCACAGTTCAAAGTGACAGCTTATCTCAATAACTATTACTTATCGCGGTAGCAAGTAATCTTCTGAGTTAGACAACATCGTCAATCGATTCACTTGCACTTAAAAGAAGCAGTATACATTTTCATATCGGTGGAAGCTGCATTCGTACAGAGGATTGAACTGTGATTATGGGCTGCCAAGATGCCTGTGGCATCCTCCGTGAGAAGTCAAATGATGAAACTTTTTAGAAAGAATAAGAAAGAAGGTAAAAGTTTGGTAGGGAAAAAGGAAAAAAGCCCTAAAAATAAAAACACATCAACAGCAACTGGAGTTACTACAACAAGTGTATCTACTTCATTTGGTACAAGTAATTACTCGGAGTTATCAGGAGATACTGGAATAACTTCTGGTGGGGGAGATTTTGGGCGTGGAACCTCTCAACGTGGGTCTAAGTTGTTTAGATCAATTCGAAAGCGGTTTTCTCGCTCAAAGTCTTCTGCTGTAAACTGCAGTCAATCAGGAGAAAGAACAGGACTTGTTATTGTGAGCCCAGAAAAAATCACTGTTGGAACTGTGCTCCCAACATCGAGCAAAGAAAACAAAATTAGTGAACAGAATAACTGCAATTGCAGTATTATTAGCAGCAGTAGTTATATTCCGCTCTTGGAGTCTACTTCAGTGAACAGCCACAATAATATTTCTGGAATTGTACGAAGCTCAGGGGCAGTTACTGATGAATATGGAAGTGGTTGCGGTAATGAGGTTCGTGTCCAAAAGGAAGTCATGACGTCTAGCGGTAGTGGAGTTACTGGTAGTGCGAGAAATGTTGTATTAGAACCTCCAGTTGTAGAAGACATTGATGGAAACGACTGTTTAATTAGTGCTGCATCAAACATTACTAAAGTCCCATCAGAGAAATTGGACGACAAAGTTGATAGAAACGGTGAAGATTGTTCAGGTGTAGTGGATAAATTAAGAGAAGTGGAAGAAGAAGGTTCCAGTGTCAACAGACGTTCCTACGAGATGAATATGAACCGGAATTCCGAGTTGCCAGTTCCGGTTCCCCCGAGTGGTGGTAGTGGAAATAAACCACATCATCATCGGATGAGTTACACAGGAGGAAATGAAAAGAAATCAAATACTTCTGAGGGTCGACCTGTTTCATCGACAGCTGGGAGACCTGTGCACCGAAATGTCACTGGACGCAGAGGTGGTGGAAAGGTGAGATATTGGCATTTTGCTGAAAAAAATGGACTGAATTTTGTGCCTGTGTGCACGTTATAAAGTTTAACGTCATTCGAAGTAAGTGATAGTCGAGAGTAGCAATTGACATACAATCCTTGAAACTTGCATCATAAACGAAATCGATGATAGTCCTATGACATATACGCAATGCAGAGTAATTGAGCCTTAGTGTGGCGAAAGTAATTAATTCTAAACCACATTCAGGTCTGATTTTGCCAATACTTCTTTATTTTTAATGCGTTTGGTGAAATACCTCGGTCACAAGAAATTATAGTTCCTATCTACTCAGTTCTACATGCGGGAGTAATTCAGTTCAAAAGTAATTAGCCGTTAAAACAAGAACTCGTAATAGTTTATTGTGATATTTATTATTACTTTATATTTGCTTAGCCATGTGTGTTTAGCTGTCTGACTACAGATCTTTAAAGGAAGTCAAGTTGTGTTGAGCAAGTGGTAAATAGAAGTACGCAAGCACTAAGGAAAACACAAGTACTTCTATGACCTTTGCTTGAAATGGAAAGATCAGAGACAATACTAATTAATTTCTATTGAGTTACATTGAGAGTAGCTTCAATGGGAAAGTGGATGAAGATGAATAGATAAAGAGTAGGTTTCATCGAGAGATTGTGGTGATGATTTGAGGATGGAAGGAAGAATATGATACCAGATATCGGGCAGTAAAGAAAGTGGAGAGAGTATAGAGTTTATTCTTGTGAATACTTGTGAACGTAGGGTTCGTGGTACCAGAGGAAGGTTACAGTGTTTCATAGTACATAAATGTTGGACAAAAAAGTTGCTACTTCTCGTGTAACTTTTTGTTCGGAAATGGGTAGCAGTGATAGTGAATGTAAGGCGAGAGTTCGCTCAAAATGGGAGAAAGTTAGGAGCTCAGCTCGGTGTGGAGTGGGAAGTGTGGGATTGGCGAGAGTAGGGCTTCTTGTCAATTTGTACGCCTCAGTAGTACAGTGTGGTGAAAGTCCTGTTGGATCGATACACAGTACATACGGACAGGTTGAATGTCGGATTTTATTTGGAGCAGAGATTTTCTTCGCTCCGTTCATGTATTATGAAAAGGTTTCTTGCTTTTCGATTTAAGACAAAAACTCTTACGACTGTTACGACCGAAGGTGAATGTGTTTCTACAAACTATAAACGGTAATTCAGTCCACTCCAATTGTACTTAAAGCGCTTCAGTTTGGTTTGGTTTTTTTAAGAAATATCTCGAAATAAATATGAGTGCGTATAAATCACCTAGAGCCTAGATAGGGTTCTAGTATAATCTACTTTCAGATATGATATTAGATGATGACGCAATAAATGGTTAGTCATCGCAGCGAATCCTAGGAAGCAATGAACTAATTCGCTTAGGTAGGTTAAATAGGGAGTGTGGTAATCGCGTGCTTTTATCACACGGTATGAATAGGAGTATGTAACTAACCTAGTTTCTTAATTTAACGCAATCCAACTATTCCAACTAAAAAATTATGATTATCTGGTGGGAGATTTCTAACACCTAAACTGTAGCTATATTACTAAATGGTTCTGTGATTCTAGACATGACGATTTACATTTACATGAGAGAAGTAAGTAAGTTTAACTTTTTGTTTGTTCAGTCCACAGAACTATATATAAAGGTGTCCAGTCAGCTCAGTGTAACTTTTACAGTGTATTTGTTTTAGATATAGTTACTTTATTAGCGTATATGTGTACATAGTACATTTACCAACTTGAGTAAATCAGACTCTGGGATTAAAATATACAAGTTTATTTGAACATAAAATTAATTAAGTATCACAGCTCAAGTGATTTGACTTAAACCTTGAGTAGCCTTCAGATTTCTATAGTCAGTTTGTTAATAGCTACAATTTGTATGTAAATCGACTCTTCCAACTAAAATATAATGTTAACGTTAATGCAATTTCTGAAAGTTAAGACACTGACTACTGAATTTATGAGCAATATTTGTCTTCTGTGACGAATCTCGTGTCAGTAACATGTGGATTTGTGAGACTTGCTAGCAAGTGAGTTGCATGATTCCTTAGCTTTTCTTTCGACTTCACACAATAACTTTTCCACAGTAGCAGCGCACTTCGTTTCTTTCTGTACATTTTGTCGCATGTTTAGAGTTGATTAGAGTTCATTAGAAGAAATCAAAACTGAAAGGGGTAGTGGTAGTAGTGGTTGGAATAGAGAGAAACTTTGCATGTCCTATCTAACTTTGCTGTTTGTAAGATATACTCGACATATAGTTGTATATGTGTTAGTATTGGTTGGTTGATATGTGCAGTTAAGTATGTAAATGTATTCAAGTATATCAGAAACTTAATTGCCATGCTGAGAGAGTTGATTAGTGCATAAGTGGTGAGTTGGGTAGGTCATAATATTTCACGAAAGGAGAAAGCTGTAAGTACAAGAAATAAACAGAAACTGGGAGGAATGTGCAAAAAGCAGTAGCTGCGTTGCTATTAAATCGCAACCTGAGATGACGCAAGTTGATTGACCGAAGTATTTTGCTGCAAATGGCAACTTTATACACTTTTGTGAAAATGACGATGACGAATTGCGATCACTTGTCAAAGATTTATAGAGAATTTAGAACTTCTGATGAGAATATATACCATGTCTTATGGAG
>JAQGBV010002205.1:0-12298 GCA_034698685.1 Isotomurus pseudopalustris
GTCCAAGTCCACAGCACACAGTCCACATGGTCACACGAGATGAACACACACAACCTACTTATCCTTTCGTTTACATTTTCACTCCGCATCTTTCCTTTATTACTACCCATCCAAGGGTGGATTCGAGCCTACTTAGCGGTCCTTAATTTTTTCAAAGCCGTTCTTGTCATCTCCCCGTACATTTAATCTGTACAATAATATCCTGCCTCAAGCTCCATAACAGTAGTATTGATTTCTCGTATAAAGTCTAAAATTAGACTATAAATACACAAGATTTCCACACAGATGTTAGTGTCTGTGCACTTTCTTCCCTTCACTTATTGAATACAGAAAGCTGAGCAATATAGAAGGAGACCCCAGACAGAGCGTGTTAGATTATTCAGCTCGTTTGCATTTGACTTAAAATCCTATGATTTGAATTTATTGTACGAAGTAAACTGTCAATTCCCCCGTAGTGTGTGTCACTGTGTGTGTGTGTGTCACTGTGTGTGTATGTGTGGAATCTCGGACGTGGTTGGCTTTAAAAGGATGTCGAGGAAGGATAGAGGAGAAGTAGATTATCCGCGTGTCTCTCCTCTTAGCTGGCAGTACATTTTCATTGCTTAGTGGAGTGTCTAAAATTGTCTCCAGAAATCATTTGTCACTAAAGAACCCTGCGACTGCTTCCAGTTTGGAGTAGACTCGTCCTATAAGCTTTCATGTTATCACGATCGGGAAGCAATAATAGTTTTAGACATAATACACATAATCCAGCAGCAGACTCCGTGAAAGGACACCTTTGTATGCACCACCCTCCCATGACATTACCACTTACAAGAGAGTTCTCTTAAAGGAAACTCGAGTCGTCTCTTCATGTTCAAAGGAAATGGCTGTAGTCTTTACTCGAGTATAAGACATTATTTTGGAGCACACTTCATTTCTCTTTGAATGGGAGAGACCTTCGGAGATACTGCCGCGATGATATTCATTCGCCTCCTTCCTTCCTTATTCCTTCTCTCTCTCACAACGATCTCCTCCCCCGAATTCCAATTACAATTGGAATTTATATATCCCAAACCATTTGGCTTTACGAGAAACCGTTTATCCCAATATTGACTTTTTCTACCTCGTTGGTTCTTCTCTGATCATACTCATACTTAATCGGATGGAATGAACCAAGTTGTGTGAAGTGTGGATATCCACCAGCATTAATATAATCCATATGTATTCTTTCCACGCCTTCCTTTTCATTATTGATCCCACACACCATTCTTCCTCCTTCCTTTATTCATTCCTATTCTCCATTTATGTGAATTCATCCATTAATTTGTCCTTTATGTGTCGTAAACCAATAATAAATCCAAATTACTTGGATGAAAAACATCTATTTTTCCTAAAACCAGAATCGCTAACTCTCCTTGTCACACCATCACCCAATTCGATACGCAGAGAGAGAGAGAATTTTCTGAAATTTTAATAACTACTTCCATGTTTGCACACTCAATGTCACAGAATCTAAATTATTTTGCTTGCTAAGCTCAAACTTTAAAGTTAAATCCTGAGCCACACTCACACAATCCATTTACGACTATTGGATTAATCTGAAATCGCCTTTCATAATATTAGCACGGTTCAATTATGCATACGAGAACAGCCTTGTAAAAACAACTATAGGGCAAAATTGCATACATGAAGAGTATTGATTATCACATTATCAAACATTATTTGGGTGGAATTGAAATCTAAATGCCATGAATTTCGATGTCAAAACAGTGTATCATTTTCTAAGGAGAACAACTGCTTGGACATCGAAACACTTCTTAATTGATCGACTTTACACAGAACCTGTCGACTAAAATGAAGTTGCTCCGGGAAAATAATAGGGCATCCGATAATTATCGCAATCTTGTTTGACCGGGCTCGAAATTCGTGGTTTGATATGAGCATAGAGATAATATAGCTAAATTGTTTTTAAGTTTCATTAAAGTAAAATAATCTCTTGAACTATTAAAATGGGAATGAAGGGGTTTGAAGAACTCATCATCATCGACCACCACTGATAAATGAGTGGAACGGGAGAGAGAGAGACTATATAAAGACCGATGTGAGGGTGCTGATTAGTAGGCGTGTGTTAGCTTTACTTTTGTGCTCTATTCATTAATAATGAACTGTGAGGAACCTTTAATCATAATACAACTCCAGTCTATTGTGCATGTTTGACACAAAACTGCAACTAACAGGCTCGCACGTAGTCATTTCCATTTCTAAGGTAGATACTGTCTGAGATTGCATGATAACAACGGTGTTCAATGCGTCCTCGTGAAACTAAAAGTCGAAGCACAATCACAATTAAGTGAGTAAAGACAATAGGCCAGAGTGTTCGTCAGAAAAGAATAATACAACGTCACACTCTCCTTAATTATTGTTAAATGTGTGTGTGTGTGTGTAGATATCTTCTCAAACACTAAAAGGCTATTACATAGTTGACGAGTCTGCATTGTGCTAACCCTTGCTAAAGATTTGATTAGGACAACGATAAATAATGCTATGCAGCAGGTATAAACAAAATCGCATTTTGTGGAGAGCACAGAGCAATCTCACCAGGCAATCAGTTCGTTATTCGTTTGCTTCTCCAACATTATAACCAATGAAATTGAAAGCTCAGTCTGTCATCATTCCATGACACATTCAATTACGAAATTCGAATGATTTTTATCTTCAAGTCTTCAAGCATAAGTATATATTGTAGTTCGCACAAATGACAAGCAAGATTCACTCATTGCTCTCCGAATTGGAACCAGAAATAAATCTGATCTACAACAGAAAAAAACACTTTAAGTTTAAATCATACATTGACATTTATTTAACACGAGAGTAATGATAACGACACCAAAAACCTATAAAATAAAAACAATGAATTAAATTCTAGGATTCAAACAATAAAGTTTGTACATTTTGAAAATACAAAAATGAATTAAAGTTGTCGTCAGTTGATCAAATTGTTAAACTTAATAATATAAACTCTGCGCTCTGTGTAAATGAACAAGAAAAGGTGTACACACGAAGTAACTCGGACTGATACATGCGAATCAAGAAATAAGTATTCACACAGTTGAAATAGGATTAAAGCAAAAAGCAACAAGGAAAGGCAAAGATGAATGACCACTCACCTGTCAATCAAATCAGGCAAATTTATTCTAATTGTATGAAAGAGAAGCCGCTCAAACTGGTCTTGGAGATAATTATTGATTCTCATTATGATATCTGCTTTAATATCTTCCGTTTGAACTCATCACTTCTTCAGTTTATCCAATTCACTGTTGACTTTACCTCTTCGTAATTATCCATCGTGATGACTTCTGCTTGCAAAACGAAATGAAATTATTGTCCACGAATTAACAAGCTGTTTTATATAAAGGTTTTACTAATAACAGCAGAGAAGCAGGTTAAAAAAGAATTCCCTTTTCTCCAGTAACTTGCAGCAGCGGAAGGAGACTGCATAATATGCATTTCATATAAATAAGCATAACTATAAAGCATATATTTTTATAGACTGCCGATATGTCTAAAAGAGCCTCCTCCGTTGAATCGAGTGAATGTGTATTGTTTAATTCACACACACGCATCAAAACTATAATGGAGCATTGCAAGCAACCGGCAACCGGTACCTACACACACTCGTACTGATCTAGTAGACTGGTGAATGGTGATGATGATAGTAGTTTCGTAGATTCGTAGTTTCGTAGTTTCGTAGTTTTCATGCAATTTATCAAGTGCAGCAGTGGAAGAGCATTCCCTTTGGCCCATGCAGGGTTGCTTTGTTTCCAGAAACCTTCGTCTCATTTTCATGTTTTCTTTCATTCATTGCTTTTTCCGTTCGTTATCTTAATTACTGCGGTAGATTTTTAGACAATAGATTCTAGAACAAACCTTAGGAGAAGGTGATGATTAAATATTTTCTAGTGACACGAAACGTGATCAGGTAATAATAAGTTGTGTAGCAGCAGCAGCAAAGGAAAGTGGAAAGAACCATTTGGCATTTCATCAGCACATTTGTTTTTAATAATTACTGCCTCTACAGGAATCAGTAGTATAATCGTTAATATAAATAAAACGCATCGCTACCTGTGTCCATATAAATATAAAGCATACACACACACACACACACACACACACACATTTATATATATATATTTATATAGGAATTAACACAGGTAGAGAGAGAGAGAGACGATTCCACTACACCTACTACAACTACAACATCCCGTATTTATTTACTTTGCCTGTGCGTGTCCTCTTATCCAACTAGACTTTTTCTCCTTCCACCGGGTTGGACCATAAAAATAAGACTAAGGATTCCGTGTATCACGTCTCTTTCTTAACACTGCCCAAGTGTTACACTTCTTCTTCGCTCACATTTTTAATTCATCTCCAGCTGAATTAAATTATCACCGTTGATTGCGAAAAGGGCAAGCTAATTGGGATTTCCACAATTACTGACTTCCCTTAATGCCCCGTGTCCTATTATATGCAATGAATATTTACTCAGACAGCCTGGCAAGTGAACTACATGTGAGTGATATATTCACATATCAACATGTACATTAGAGATATATTATTATTCCATAAATCATTCAATGTCACATTTCCACTGGAATTGAAGTGACCGTGTTTGGTGTTAATAAGGAATGCACGCCATAAACTCTCTGAGACGAGCGCACTCACACACATTTTCAATAATTACCGAAGTGCAAAAACTGCAATTATGAAATTCGGTGCACTTCGCATCCTGGCCTGCTGTAAGAGTATATAAGGTTCTTGCAAGTGTGTCGATGATACATTTAACACGGAGTATTTCACGCTTTCCACTTGGAAAGCCAGTTTACTCATTAGCTATTTTTCAATTATTGCTCCTTTCTCCACGGTGACTGGAGGAGAGGAATCAAAAGTGGAATGTGCTTGCTACTCAGTCCACAAAATAATGTCTGAGAGCGTTAAAGAGCAAATTGTTATTCGGTGTAGTTTATCGCATATTGAGAGTACACAAGCTGAAAATGACTAATCTGTCCTTTTCCGGAATGGAATTCCACGTAAGCAAACAGGCGTAAATGATACACGATGCCCTTTGAATAATACTGAGGTTCTTCCACACGTTCCAGTTTGTTATCGGGAAACGTCCTTTCTTACGGGACACTTTCCCTCACTCCCATTAGTTCATTCCATTTAATTTTTGCAACGAAAGGGAGACGCAGCAGAAGAGAAGACTGTGTGTTTAACTCTGTGTTGTTTGTTTATTATGTGAGTGCAGGAGAGAAAATGTGTAGGTTTTGTGTCATTTGTCAGAGACCTATATTGCAGCAAGGATTGCAGGGGGCTATACTAACTTTGCACTCGGATAACCATGAAGTATTTACCCAAGTTTCAAATTATTATTATTACAACCGATCCTTCCCTCATTAATCTTTTGTCAGCCACTTGCACCAACTTCGTTTGGGTGGTTACTTAATTCTAAAGTCCATAATGCTTGACTAATCTGCAATATTGCAACAATCATGAAACGACAGTAATGCAAACAATGTACAGTTATTGCGAATTTAAGTAGATTAAAACTAACTCCATGAACATTTTTATCCGCGAGCCAGTTAAACAATCAGAAAGTTTTCACAGAAACACTAAAACTCACACAAAACATTTATGAGTAAAACTGAAATTCCTTAAGAATTTAATTCTGAACTTATTTTGACTATTGCACTTACTGAATTGAGAGAAGTTAAGGAAACGATGCAGTCAAAGGAAGTCGTAATTACGATACTTGTAAGTGCAAGCTGGAAAAACAAATCTTTATTTGTGTTGAAATACATTTTCTTATGGGATAATGATAAATGAACGAAAATGGTTCATGAGAACTGAAAGCGAACATGTTTTGCTGTAGCTCCAGTTTCCTTGATAAAAGGTTCTTTTCAACGTGCATCTTTCATCGTATAAAAACATAAAATTGGATGACTCAAGATTATATGACATTGCTCGTAGAAATATTACTTCCAAAAATATACTCAAACATTCTTTAAGTTAGCAATAAGGTTCATATATAAAACAAATTAAATGGTCTTCAACTTTGTTTATAAAAATTTCAAAGTCAAACTCACGTCCACCTTCAACCTTAAGTCTTGTCATCTTGGGTGTCACAAATAAAACTTCATTTTGTAGCATGCTTTATAATTCCGCTGTACCAATCAACTTTCATCTCAGTTAGGTACAACCACATAAACCTTTCTCTGAGTTGACCCTATAGTAGAAGTTCCAGAATGAATGAACTTAATTACAACAAACTGCAGGTAGAAATTAAGAGTACCACACTGCTGGATCAAGAGTTAATGCGTGTAGAAATACAACAAACGGCAGGCTTTGTGTTGATTAAGTCTGTTTATTAAAAAAATAATGGGCTTCAATCAGCAATTACGATAATCGGTGGTAGTGAAACTACTCCTTGTAGAATAATAATTTTCCTTATCCCGTCTTTTTTATGTTGTCCCGTAGTAAGATTTATATAAGTAGTAATTACTCTCCTGCGAGCTGCTGTTCGCTGTTCTTATCATGCTGCCATTCTGCTTACTAATATTTCCTGTGTTCCCTGATCATGAGGCCGATTTCATTCCCTATCTACCGGTGAAAAGGAAAATCTCAAGTTTTAAATTCTCCTGTAACCAGCAAGTAATTATAACCGTAACTTGTTTAAAATGACAAATGAGCTATGGGCTTGGGACAATCACAGTCTATATAGTCAAGGACCTAATTAGTAAGTAGAACTGAAGGGGTATTGTGAAGTTGAGTTTGTACGTCTGACTCAACGACGTCGCAAACTCAGACAGATCACCTACAGATCCATTCTCTCTGTGTGAAGATCTTATTTTTATTCTGGCTCAAACTCAGACTTACATACTGTGTAAATCCCCTTCTAACATTCAAAGTGGATTTTTCCTGTAATGAAATCAAGAAGGGATTAAATTCGACAAGGAGGAATGGAAACAAATTGAACGGCCTTAAATGCCTGACACACACACACACACACACACAGTCTGCAGCACCACCAAAGCAAAAGACACGAAAGTGAATTTGTCTCCGAGTCGGATTTTCTTCAATATATTATACACTTCGTATAAAACGAGGTGAGGAAGTGTCCCACCGTTCTTCCCACACATAGTTAGTCGACTACGAAGTAAATTTTAACTCGGGGTTGCAAGCATGAGTGGTTTAGTAGCATTTGCCATGCCTTGAGGTTCCTAATGGTTATGCATAAATAAACTGCACTTTTAGATGGATAATTTTTATGTATTTTTTCATCTGTTAATCTATTCCAACCTCAGCTGTCATAGTTTTGCCCATTAACTTAAACGTACTCAAAGTGTAGCGTTGTTACAGGTTTATTTATTGCTGCATTGGAACACAATTTACGTCCATAGATGTTAGGATACGAATGTTAGTCTTGACTTGGTTCATATCAAATTGTTAGAGACGACTGGGACTCCCATTAAGACACGTAAGAAGGAAAGGGACGAAGAAGCTTGAGCAAATTTTTGATGAAGTGAGGAAAATGCATAAAAATGTCATCAAGTAAAGCTCGTAAACTAGGTCTTGGTTCAGTTGTTAGTTTAATGGGCTATTGAAAAACGTGAAACGATATCACCAGTTCTTGAGTGAAGTATCTTGAAAAGCTAATGAGTGTGTGTGTACTTTTGTGTGTAACTTCCTTCTCAACGTGGATTTCACGGATACGTATCTCTGGAAAAGTTGCAGCAGCATCAGCAGGAGCAGAGAGTTGTCAAAAGCCGTGTGTGTGTGTGTGTGTGTGTGTGTGAGTGGCCAATGGAAATATAAATTTCGAAATGCGATAAGTGGAGAACACACAACTCCCTTGAGAACTCATAGATCAAGGAAGAAGTCTTGAGAGAAATGGGCTCCTTAGAGTATTCATTTCATTTCTTACTGAGACACACACACACAAGAGAGCTGGGAAACAGTAAAATCTTCACCACGTTTCCGTGTTATTTTATCTAAATATACTTTAGTAGTTGGTTAATACTCATTAAAGCTGACAACTGTGGTATTTACGATTGAAAAAGGCCTATGAAAGACAAACCGCTTATGCAATAAGTTAAACTGCCAATTAAGTTAGATATGTTAGCCTGTTTGTTGGTGGTGGTGATGGCAAGTTGGTTTGGTTTTTGCTTGAGTCGATGGTAGTTGGTAGTTCATCATGGTTTAGAAACAGAAAGTTTTGTATTGAATTGAAATCGTGCAGCAGGGAAAAGTCAACCAGAAAAGCAAATAAATCACAGCCTCACCCGCTGGGGTTACAGGATCAACGGAGGTGACACCGTACCAAAATTTATCATGTCTCTAAAATCGATTTCTCCTCGTACTCGCTCTGAACTTTTTCATTTTATAGCTGTAACATTAAGCTAAGTAAAATAAATGCAATCAATTTACAGATGACATCGGTCGGAAATTGTGTGAAATATTTCTCAATCTAAACTGCCAACTTGTAAGTTTCAAAGAAATATCTGCTACACCGAAATTCCTGGATTCACATGGCCAGACTCGGTTTAAACCCTTAAAGCCCATAACTTCGGAATCTACTTAAGCTTAAGTAGTCCAAGAATTCAATTCAAATCCTGATTTATCTCTGGTAATTTTGACCTTAATAAGTGCTTAAAGTAAATGGCTCTCTGCGTCCTATTGAACGGAAGCTTTATACAATGTCAACTCACAAATTACTTAAATTGACAGCATTAATCACGAGAAAAGCCTTTTCTTTTTTATTGGACTTTCTTCCAATTCGATTATGGCCTATAGTAGTACTCGTGTGTATACTCTGTGTAGTCCTGGATAATAATGGAGGCAAAGTAAAAAAACCTTCGAACAAGTAGATTGACTTTTTCCCACTTCCTACGTGGGAATGAAGGCCAATTTATTAAGTAAGAGCATGTGGTGTGGTGGTGACAAGTAAATAACAAAAGGACAAACCTGAAAGCCAAATAAAGCAATCAAACTTGGGTCATCATTAGTCATGACATCGTAATGTGCATCTATCCATCCATCCATCCATCCATAGTTGGTTACACGAATAAAGAGAATGGCTTCAATTGAACGAGCTGTCTGTGAACTGCTTGCTACCCGTGTTGAATGGCAGGCGAGTATATCGTGTCAAAAGGAGAGTTCATAATAGGGAAGTGTTTTTAAAATGGGAATCGATGATGACTGACTGGACATGTCAGGCAACTGTAGCTCCATTGTATGGGCTGGATTATGAGGCAGCCAGGGAATAATAATAATAATGATAATGATACAACAAGGCTCTATCATGGATTCGTCTATTCGAGTCTAGAACTGCGGTGACATGCTAATATTTCTCCATTTACTACAATGGCGAGAAGTGCCTGCTTGATTTACTCTCTCCCTCACTCGTGTGTGTGTGTCTGTGTGTGTGTGGAAGGCAATATTTCCTTCGTAATAAATTACAGGTGCATGCCCCCTCCCATTTGATGGATATTCAAACGGAAGTATTAAAAATGTATCTGCAAATGGGATGACAATAATGAGTCCTCTCTCCGCCTAATCAACTCATGATTATGATATTATGCAATAATGGAAACCAACTCCCGTCTCTCTCTCACAGCTCTCTCTTCCAATATCCCAATATCAACTATCGCCTTATCCCTGAATAATTAATTTACCTAAATCTTGATATCCAAATTGGTTAGGGGCGGTTTATCATTTTTGCCTCGTGACAGAAAAATGACACATACTTGACACAAATCAATACTGTTACGGTTTATTTAGACACTCTTTAATCGAATTATCACGTGGTGGTAGACTCACTAATGCTCCCTTTTTTCAACTACTCATAAGCATCTGCCTGCTCAACCTGTCACCAAGCCATTTGGAGAGAAGCAATTACCTCTGCTCCGACTTTTTAACTGTCTATATTATTCTCCAGCCTTGCACCATCAAATCTTCTATGCATTTCACTCAATCGCTGATGAACAGTATTTATTAATCTCCAGTCAGAAGTTGGAATTCTCTAAATCATTTAACTATAAAAATGGCCTACGATCAGGGCCAACGATGGGTTGATGAAATTTAGGCATTTATATCCACAGCCATGTGCACGATGCAACTAAAGGTGGAATTCAACTTTAGTTGGAGAAAAAAATGACAGCACCTTCCTGAATAGCCTTCCCCTTTCTACCTAATTTGGTCATTAGGTTAGACTCACAGAGACGCAGTTCTCCACACTTTATAACTAGTCTGTTCGAATCTTCGAAAATTTAAAATTCACGTGGCTCCTTTTTAATTATTTCAGTGTCATATGCAGCAGAAATTGTGCCGGTGTTGATTATGAAATTCATTATTACTACGGAAAAAGTCATTAGTTTAAGAGAGAAAGTTTGTAGCATAGCATTAAACTCATTGAAAGAAAAAGCGCACATAGCTAAGACTTAAATAATCGCTTTTATAAATGAAAATTACAGCTTTGTACACTCATAATTGGCAGTACTTAACGAGGACATTAATGAATGAGCCTTTTAGCGTTTAAATTACAGTTGTAAGTTTGTGTTTCATCGAGGTTTGCAAATGGCTCATGACTCAGTCACATTTTTATAAACTAATTAAAAATAGATTATAACTAATCAAATTGAATTTTAACTTGCAGATATTGGCCAAGGAAACAACGCACAAATGTTTTCTTCAAGGCAGCCTCCTAAAAAGAAAAGAAAATCTCGCACCGCCTTCACAAACCATCAAATATTTGAGCTCGAAAAGCGTTTCTTGTACCAAAAATACCTTTCACCTGCTGACCGAGATGATATTGCTCAACAGCTAGGACTTACAAATGCACAGGTAATTACTTTTACAAACTACTTCCACTTTGTTCACCTAGAAGGTATGAAAGTTCCCCATATAAGGGTTATAATCGCGTTGGCTTCTGAGAATCAGCCTTGTCATAAACATGCACGAATACTTCCTTAAAATCCTGCACAAAATTTGGATTCTTAACCTTTCAGAAACTTGAATAATTTACCTCATATACTAAACACTTAGCAGCACAGCTCAAGTCAAATTGAATAGGATGCGTTACCTTTCACTCATATTTTTTATAGTTTGTCGCATCTACACAAAACAGAAATATTATTGTTTAGAAAACAAATATATTCTAATGCTCGTTTCTGTATCGTTATTAGTCATAATTTTAAAATGGTGTCTGTTTACGAGCAAGTATTTTCGTAAGTACCCCGACGACTGGCATATGCAGCTGTGTAGTTTTGTAAATACATAATACGCTCGTTTACGATATATACGAGTGAACTAAAATGGTTGTAGTTTAGCTGTTGTAAATTGTAATAACTGGAGTTGATCCTCAAAATAAAAGCGCACCTGTTTTATCCTCCACGAGATAGTAAATTTATTTAAACATGAACACGTCTTCACAGAATATTCGGAGTAGGCTGTGAGTCCAATCATAACATGAAATAGACTGCTTTTATATTTTGACCTGCATATTTGTAATTTATAATTCTGCTTTCATGCACAGTAGTTACATACACCCTGCTTCCTAAAAGGAACAACCCTTTCATGGAAGAAATAAAGTACTAAACGAAGTACATTTTTTATAACAGACTAACTGTTAACTAGACCTCAGACTCATGATCCATTTTATTCTGGACTGGGTGAAATTCACCATCATTTTCTCTTGATGATAATAGAGTGATTTCAAAGATATCACAGATGATTGGGTAGATTGCATAGTCCTTGAGAATTTAATGAGCTTTAATGATTATCGGAATTGAATATGAATCATGCATCTAAAAGTAGAAGCTGCACTTACTCTTCATATGTTCCATCGAATACTCACCGAGATAATAGGTTGTAATCAAGGGTAAGGTTGTTATTATCATCGCTAGATTTATCCGAACTGCATAATGTGAACTAGAACAAGACCAGAGAATCTCTCTCCGTTTCGAAGAAAGTTTTTGTTCTGTCCGTGTCAGTTGATTGATAGTATCTCTCCTCTCCTCTCCTGTGTGCATGATTCTAGCTAGAGTTTAGACTTCACTTTTATCTCCTACAGGATACAACCAAACTCAAGGCCTAAAGCTTAAAGCTAACCTGAACTTTGATTCGTCAATTCCTTTTTTACATGCTGAGAATCTCCATCCACCTTTACGTCTTCAAAATTAGATGTATAAAAACAATCGTCAGTCTCTCTCAGTCAGTTTCCTACGAATCTTGGCTTACGCCGGCATACAAGTAGTTTCTA
>JAQGBV010002206.1:0-12291 GCA_034698685.1 Isotomurus pseudopalustris
ATAAACGGATTGTTTCAAACCAGTGTTTTTGTTTCTAATCGGTGGGGCTTATATTCAAATCGTGGGAATTTTTTCCAACCCGTGGGGATTGTGTCCAACCCGTGGATATCGTTTTTAACCCGTGGGGATTGTGTTCAACCCGTGGACATCGTTTTTAACCCGTGGTGATTGTTTCCAACCCGTGGATATTGTTTTTAACCCGTGGTGATTGTTTTTAACCCGTTGTGATTGTTTCTAACCCATGGGGATTGTTTTAAAACCGTTGGAATTGTTAAACAACCCGTGGGGATTGGTTTTAACCCGTGGATATTGTTTTTAACCCGTGGATATTGTTTTTAACCCGTGGGGATTGTGTCCAACCCGTGGATATTGTTTTTAACCCTTGGGGATTGTGTCCAACCCGTGGATATTGTTTTTAACCCGTGGTGATTGTTTCTAACCCATGGGGATTGTTTCAAAACCTTGGGAATTGTTAAACAACCCGTGGGGATTGTTTTTAACCCGTGGATATTGTTTTTAACGCGTCGGGATTGTTTAAAAACCCGTGGATATTGTTTTTTACCCGTCAGGATTGTTAAAAAACCCGTGGGGATTGGTTTAAACCCCTGGGGATTGGTTAACAACCCGTATGGTTTGCTTCGTACACCTGGGGATTGGTTAACAACCCGTAGGGTTTGCTTCGTACACCTGGGGATTGTTTCCAACCCGTTGGGATTGTTTCCAACCCGTGGGGATTGTTTCCAACCCGTGGGGATTGTTTGAAACCCTTGGATATTGTTTGCAACCCGTGGATATTGTTTGCAACCCGTGGATATTGTTTTCAGTCCGTGGGGATTGTGTCTAACCCGTGGGGATTGTTTCCAACCCGTGGGGATTAATTTTAACCCATGGGGATTGTTTTCCACCCGTTGGGATTGTTTCCAACCCGTGGGTATTGTTTCCAACCCGTGGGTATTGTTTCAACCCGTGGGTATTGTTTCCAACCCGTGGGTATTGTTTCCAACCCGTGGGATTGTTTTCAACCCGTGGGGATTGTGTCCAACCCAACGGTATTGTTTCCAACCAGTGGATATTGCTTTTAACCCGTGGGGATTGTGTCCAACCCGTGGATATTGTTTTTAAACCATGGGGATTGTTTCTAAGCTATGGGAATTGTTTCTAACCTATGGGGATTGTTTCTAACCCATAAGGATTGTTTAACAACCCGTGGGGATTTTTAAACAACCCATGGGTGTCCCCTCAGCGTCAAGTTCCTTTTCGATTCCGTTGGATTCCGTTCACAAAATATATCAGGGTGGAGGAACTGGCAACAATAGTAATCGTAAGCCTGGAAATCCTAACTCATGTCCGAATTGTGGAGGAAGTCATCGAAAAGAAGATTAGATTCGTATGCATCTACAATATGTAATGTAAGCAACATTTCTTAATTTAGTAATATTGTAATGATTCACTATCACCTCGTAATGATTCACTATCACTTCGGTCAACCTCAACCTTGTGAGGTAGGAATGAAGGCTGATGCCTACGTAATATAAAACTAGCAAACTAGTAACATGTCACTTCCTTAATATTGTTTTTCATATTAAGAATAACTCAGGGCTACTTCCCGATCCACGAAGGACTTGATGTCCTTTTTATTTGTAATAATTCTACTAATTCTGGGCATTTCTGCATATAAATACCTGTGAGTCGCACTAATAAAAATCAGTAGTACCAACTGAAATTAGCTACAAGCAACTCTGCCTGTCTCTCATTTATTTACTTCTCACCACCTCAGCTGGCATAATCGCCCTCCGGCGAGACTGACGATCTACACACTTACACACCTCAGTCTCATCAGACAAACCCAGTACACATACACACAGCATCAAAGTCCGAGTGTAAGGGTTGTTCATGGAGTCAATAGCATCCGTAAGTCACAGCTTCCTATAGTACTAGAAGTACGAGTCAACGGAATCAACGGAATAAATTTAGCGGAATCTGGTTGTCGCTTGATGATGGAGCTGGATACAGGATCAGAGTTGACGTTCATAAGTCAAGAGGAATGGAAGTACATCGGATGTCCAAAGTTGATCAAACCGTCGAAGTTTTCAACTTTAACCGATCAAGTCTCCCAGTCCTTTGGTCAGTTCAGTGGAATCGTTACTTTCAATGGACAATCAAGTGTATTGAAAGTCAAAGTAAGTCAGCGGTATTCCATAGTTGGCCGTGACTTTCTGAATAGTTTCTAAATCGATTGGGATTCAGTCATGTCACAGTGTGGACAAGTGTTCAAAGTTCAGTCGTCAAAGACAACGGAACTTGAATCCCTCTCAGCGGAATTCAAGCAAGCGTTCGAAAAACCTGTTAGGATCATCGCTAATTCTACAGCCTGCTTGCAGCGTAAAGACGATGCCATTCCTAAGTTGTGGGTAGCTCAGACAGTTGCAGTTGCTATCAGAGCACAAGCGGATGCCGAAATTCAGAAGACGGAAGAAGCTGCAGTCATTCAACGGATTCGATATCCTGAATGGGCTTCTCTTCGTGTAGTTGTTTCTAAGCCGAACAAAAAGGTTCGCATTTTTGGAGATTTGGAGTGTTCACTCAACGCCCTGTTAAACGTGCACCAGTGTCCACTGTCACGTAGAGAAGACCTGTTCAAAAGAAATGCGAAAGGTCTTAAGTTCTCTAAGTTAGTAAGCTTTGATGCCTCTCATCGCGTGGGAAGGGATGAGCAGTCTCGCAGGTTCGTCGTTGTCAACACACATCTCGGACTGTACCGGTACAATGTGCTACTAAAACGCAGAATGGAATTTGGAATTCCGAAAATACGTGCGTATATCGACGATACAGTAACTCGTCATATAGTTTCTTCAGCAGGTGCAAGTCCTCATTAGAAGAATTTTAAAGCCATCATCATTATGCCTAAGCCGAAGACAACGAATGAAGTTCTAACGTATCTTGGTTTAGTTAGCTGTTTTGCTAAGGATGTTCCTGGCTTAACGTTTCTGAGTGAACTTCTGTATGGGCTTTCAGAGAAGACTTCAGACTTGCAACAGTCAGCGGAATTTTCAGCGGATTTCATCAGATCGATTGGTGGTCATCCATTGTTACAAGTCTGAGGATGGATTCGACCAGTCCGTGCCACTAGTTTCTGACAATCGTCGTCAGTTCGTGGCAGAAGTGTTCCAGTCTTTCTGCAAGATGCGTAGTGTTCGACATACCCCCAGTAGTGCTCATCATCCTGGAAGCGATGATGAAGCAGAGCAGTGTATCCCAATCGTGAAGTCCGTCGTAAAAGCAGGAAGTGGGGATAACTGTTCCCGGTGTTTTTTGTTCACTTACAGGGTCACTCCTCGTGCAATTAACGAAGTGTCACCCTCAGACTTTGTATTGCTTTTGGATCGTATCAAGGCAGATGCAGTTACCTGTGTTCGTCAGCAGCAGGAGTTGAACCTCGACAGAGTTTTTCCACGTCAGATGTGGCCTTTGTACTGTGATGTGCGAGTTGGGGATAGGAATGTGAAGCGTCAGGTTGACCATCTCAATTCCGTTGAATCCGTCCCAATTCCGCTGACATCACCTTCAGTAGCAGCAGCTGTGAAGACAGTAATGAAGTCTACAAACCAAAAACAGCCGTCGCCTATAACTCCGAGTCCTGTGTTTCGCAGTCCACCAAATCCAATAGTGCTGCGACCCCCTAAACATGTGCCAGTTGTCCAACCAGTGCTGATTCCATTTCTTGAAGATCGACTCATCATGTGAAGTTCCGCTCGGAGTCAGTGTGAACGACTTAAGTGTAGTTAGTTCAATTAAGGGGAAGGAAATGTTATGTATGTAACTAGTGTTGTTTGTCTCAATGGAATCTATTTAGTTCAACTCCGTTGAATGTTACATGTATAACTTGTGTTCTCTGTTTCAAAGGAATCATGTTAGTATAGCTCCTTTGAATGCATTGAGTTCCGTTGAAATGTATTTGATTCCGCTGAATCTATGCATGTGCCATCTATGACATGCTCACATGCATTATGTAAAAGTGACTCTGGGAAACAAGGATTGTGGTCTTGGTCTTGTGTTGGTACTTGCCACGTGAAGTTGTGCTCCCGTGTTCATTAATTGTTAAATTAATTGTTAGTTACAAATAAAGCATCTTTTGTAAGCTAACGTGTCCCTATGTTGTGTATTGTCATTGCGGTCACCTAGTCATCACACACAACATCTACCTTTTCTGATTCGTTGTTTAAGGTCCAACAATATTTCCCTACTTTTAAATGGTCTTGCATCCCTTTACACCTTAAAAATTAAAAATTCAATTAATAATTGAGGATTTATTTAGAAGGGCAAACTCATATAAATTGTATGCGTTTTTACTGTGTTAAACAATCAAATATGTATTAATCTATTCCTGGGGTTTGAGAATCTGCTCGGTGTAGGTTTTTACTGGATAAAACACAGATGCCAATAAACCTTTCTGGTGCAGTTGAACACTGACATTTAGTACAACATATTCTGTACGAATATCTGGAATAATTCATTATTTCGTTTCAGCAAATTAATTGACAACACTTGACTTGTATGCTCAAATTTTAACCCATTATAAACGTGAAATGGGCAACTATAAGCAAAATTGCCCACAAACTCTATTGGTAATACAAACCTATCCCCAAATTCGGAAACTATAAAAATAGTTTAGAAGAATGCGATCCAATTTACTACTGGCTCAGTTCTCATACAAGAATAAACTATGATTGCACATTTTTCTGATTGACTGAATTTTATTTCTTCACTTGCATAAACAACACTAAAAATATTTGTAATTCATATAAGAAGTGGAAGTCTCATCTGTAATGAATCTATAGCCTAACACAGACATGCTGAAACTACAGTAGCTTGTCCGCAGCTATTTAATTTAAACACGTTTTGAAGTTTGTATTACGCAACACTGAATTAAAAATTAAAAACTGGTTGCTTACGTCATCCTTCACACCACAGGTATGCTTAAAAACATCGCATCGATGATCCAACGGGCGAAAGGAAAAATCGTCCTAGCTCTGAGGCTAAGTTTTGCACTTTGACTCAAGGATCTACTCTCAGAATAGATTTTCGGAGCCAAAATTCTATGGACCCTGATTGATTAAATTAATAATTGAAAAGGTCTGGCAATTTGCTTAGGCAGGTCCTTGGTCGATTTCCCTAAAATAATAAAGCTGATATTCTTATATATTCCGTTCGCCTTTACCTAGTCCTATTAATTCATTTCTTCCCCTTTCCTCTATTGACCCTATCCTAGTCACAAAGTAGAGCTCATGAAAAGAATTGAGTAGAAAATTAGGTGTTTCTGACCTAAAACTATGATACAATGACAATGACAATCAGCAAATGTTGCAACGCAATTGATCTCAACAAGAGTCTTGACGTAATCTTTCGCAAGATTCGCAAGCCTTCGTCCGTGATACTGGGCATTCAGAGATCTGATGAAGTGATAGAGGAATTGTTGATCGAGCGTGTTTAATGGACAAATCCTGAACTGCGTCTGAAGGATTTGTAAGTCATAATCTAGGAATACTCCAACCTCAAATATCTTGTGAGCAGAAATTGGTTTGAGAAGCTCGACGTTGTGTGCCAAGTACAAAGGATCAATGATGTAATCCGTCTTGAATGTACTAATCTGGATAATTCCCGTAATAACTCCGTTATCGTTCGGATTAAAAGTCAAAGCTAATAACGCGTTCCTTTCACAATATCTTCAGTAAATCAATTCTCTCTGGTCATGATTATCTCTACTGGAACTGAATCTCGTATGTCTGTCATTCTCCGTTCATGTGACTAAAAGCTGAAGCCTACGGCTGCTCAGCTCGTCCTGAAACTTCTTGAAAGCTTCAAACTGTGGCATGAAAATTACTCTCCCCAAATTCTTCGGATATATGCTGTCCAAATGTCCCCTCTTTTGGAAGAACTTCATCTGTTTGAATTCTTCCGGGGTCACTTCACGTGTCTTCTTCAAAAAGAACATCTGTAATGTAATTTAAATTATCATAACGTGGCACTCTTCAAAATAAAGGTTATTGTATTTTGCAAAGCAATACTAAAGATATATGCTACCTAACAATTTCTGACGGGAATAATTTAAGACTCTAAATAGACTGTAAACACTATTACTAGCTAGCTAAATCATGATATGAACATATTGACAACGACGAAAACCAAATTTTAGTGTTTCTTAGACTTGGCATGGAACCCAGCGTCATCTCTGTAATTAACCGGTGCTGTAGTTCTTACAGAATTACTCGTTACGTCCCGTGAAATCTGTTTTGACTGGTTGTCAGGAACTCCGAGAAAAAATAATGGTTCGTCTGAGGGTGACTCCAAAGGACCTCCGCCCCTATAACCCTGCCTTAGCAAGTAAGGTTTTAGTTGCTCGACATGTCTTTTCCCAATTAACTCTAAACTGGGAATTAGAAGAACTTCATACGTCACTGGTGTACGCTTTTACAAATTGATACGGTACTCCTTACCGTTTTTAAAACATTAGTATCTTGTAATTGTTCTGTCACACAAGCTTACATTCAGTGAAGTCGTGTGACCTAAGAGAGCTTGAAGTGGGAGTGAAGCGGATGTTTCAGTGACGTTTAGAATAACACAAGACTTGCATTTTGACTTGCTTTCCAATGAAGGATGATCACTCGGGTGCAATTCATGTCTGCTTAGCATGGCCCCGTCTCTTAGGCTCTTGTACGTACACACTTGATACTTACGTACTTACGTACTTAATAAATCAGTGTCAGTTTTGAGCGCTAAAGCTTCACCGGCTAGGTACAACGATCAAATCTGAGTTAACTTCGTGTATGGGCAGCTCAGCTTTCAGTTCTTGTAGGACTTTGTAGTATGTGCTTTAACACAGCAGAGAGATCCTTGTCACCTCCACTGGGTGCAGAAAGTTGAGTCGTTTGGATGACCTTTGGAAGCGATTCACCTTCAAGTGTGTCAGCTAGTTTTTAAGCAAACCTCCTGTTAAAACAGTAGAACCTCAGCTTCGAAACTTTACTGCATTTATTATTAAAATTAAATAAAAATAAATTGTAAAAAAATTGGTGTTGTGGAAACTGTATACAAATAAACAATATATTTCTCCTATATTTATTGTTCCAAAGCCCGATGGGATAGGGAGGTTTATCTAAAATTTAAAACGTTTGAGTGAACAGCTAGATAACCTGCAGTTCAAAATAATTATAACCTCAGCTTTCTAAATTCTCATGGTGTACGAGAATTTAATTGAGGGAGTTAAAGACTTAATTCACTAACGAAAACTAAAACTAAAGTAGTCCCCGAAATATATCACTAATAGAATTGCCCTTAAGAAACATGAATCGGGCATCTTATTTATTTAATATATATATGTAATTTCAGATTTCCCGGCAGTTTCCAGGATTGGGTGCAGCCCCATTGACCAAAGATTAATACTGGAATCTCTAATTGGAGGTGATGAAGCGGAGACTAAGCTCCTACGCCCCTCCTACATCAGCTGAGTTAGCAGTGGAAGTTTTCACGTTCGAGCGCTTGATGTCCCAGTTCGTGACCCCACCTTACTCATCTGTTCCCCGTCTCCAGGCGCAACAACCACCCGTCCAAGAAATGGCAGCTTTGACCATTCAACACTCACCGTCTTCTGTGTCCCCTTCTAACTCATTGATGAGTCCTGACTTTAACCCGGAAGTTTTTACACCTGCCAATATTCCCATCTGTCGTAACTGCAGCATTCTACATTAGACAAATAACTAGAAGTGTTAAGCACGTCAAGTATCACGAAAAACGTGCTGTATATAATCTACTTTGCAACTTTGACTTCTGACTTCCTACAGTTTTCGTTTCATACATACAGAACTGGAATAGCCTTCAGATCATTCATTACAACAATCCGCTCGTCAGGAGACTTCGCGTCCCTGCACGGGGGGATTTGTCACGATTCTTGTGACAGAGAAGCATGAGTTATGATGGAGAGAGGATGATCATGGGTTGGTGGTGGGGAATTCCCGTCCCAAGATGAGTTTGGGCTATTTTTGTTCCTCCACCACCACCCAAAATATTCCTCTCTCTCTCACTCTCGCTTCTACCCGGGTATTGGAGCACAAATAAGGCTGAGGGTTTCTCCTCACACCTTCTAATTGCCTCGTAAAAGTCCAGCTTCGGACTTGGAGGAATTTGGGCAACAAATTCCACACATGAAACCACAAAACGGATGGTTGTCTTCTCCTTGCTTAGTATTACCAAGTAAGGAGAAGAAAAACATTTGGTAGTTATAATTAGTATATTTGGGGAACAACCCGAAGACTTTTGCTTCATTGCAAAAGGCTTTGAGTTTAAAATCTGGAGAGGATGAAGAGGAGTTGGAGGTGAGAAGGGAACATAGAAGGTTAATAAAGAGAGATTAGAAAGTGAGGTTGAAAGAAGAAGGAAGGAATTATTGGAAGGAACAGAGGGGGTCAAGCAAAACTGAGGTTTAGTCAAGTGGTATGGAGTGCAGTTTTCGCCAGTTTTAGGTGTTCTGTTTGCCAATAGTTGAATACTTAATATTATAAACCTGAAGTGTAAGTGAGCTCTTTGTGTGGAATTCTTGGAACTTTAATAAAAACTTAAAGGCCAGTGAATAGCACTAAAACTCTCCTTGTGTACTACGATTAATTCCGCCGTCCATCCACTCTTGACACAATCCTTCTTCCTATGCATTCCTTAAATCAAATTAACATTCTTTTTTTATTAAAAACCGGTGATTTGGAACCGAAAGACTCCATCGGGTCAGGCGGTTTGTACCCACACCGGTTACATAGTGGTTCACTGTATCAAACAATTTCCTAGCTTTACATTCCTTCAATCAAATAGAGCTCTTTGATAAAACTAGTCGAATCGCCCATTTGGAAGCAAAAGACCCCTTCCGGTCACACACGATTGACCCCCACAGGTCATTGAGTCAACCGATTGGCTCCAAATTTGGATAGCGTCTTCCTATTGGCTAGAGAAATGTATGCACAAAATTTCAGCCATATTACTTGAACCCTTCTCGAGTTATCGCGTGAACGACGCACAGACAGACAGACATCAAACTAATCTTGTAAGCCCAAATTGACTATTCCAAACGACGAAAGATATTACAGTTCAGGTAAGAATAACTATATTAGAGTAAAAACTCATCTTTTGATAGGCAGAATAAACTATGCAGAGGTACTTTGTTTCCAAATTTGAACTCGAACGGATGCATACTCGCAGAAATCTGCTCGAAACAAACTTTACGATGATTGTTGCAAGCGGACTTCAGTTCAGTTTCTAAGGCTAATAATAAACAAATGCGTCAAGTGATCAGTTACAATTCACAAGGGCTGACGTTGTTAATAGTAGCAAAAGATTTTATCATTTGGTTGTGAAACACATGAGACATATTGATTAACAGAATTCAGCCAATTCTGCATGTAGGTGCTTAAGCTTTTGCCACGGGTGACTTAAGTACCATTGCGGATCTCTCTTGAAAATTACAAGATTCGACAGAGTGGAGAAAGCTGACAGATTTCAGTATGGAAGATTTGAGAACAGGAGTGAAACTATGCGTAACAAACACCAACTTCCACTGCAGAGGACCCTATTATAAACAAGTTGAAGGTGCAGCTATAGGTTCTCCATTGTCTCCTGTGTTTTGTGAGGTATTTATGGAAGCATTAGAAGAAACTGTAATCAAAGACATTGAAGATTAGTCCTTGTATAGAAGATACGTTGATGACATTTTGCCAAAATTAAAACAAGGGGTTTCAACCAAGTTCTTTGAAAACTCATTAGTTTTCACCCGGAAGTACACTTCACAGTCGAATTTGAAAGCAACAGTAGCATAGCTTTCCTGGATGTCCCAATCCTTGGATTGGCTTGTTTGCTAGTGCTGTTCATTCATCTTTTCATTCTATTCCCTATCTGCTAATACTAATCTTAATCAACTGCGACTCGAGTCTAGGACTCCGCGTCCTCCAAATTCACCAGTCACTCTTGCTCCAACCACCGGTCAAACTGTAAGGCCACTCTCGCCGTTGCCGCTCACGGTAACCACCATGGATTCAACTTAGCCGAGATCGACATAATCATCCCAATTAATTACTTTGTGTCGCTTTTTTACCTCAGAATTAATAATATATAACTGTGCAATTTATAATACTCGTTACACAGTTCAATCCTCATTCATACACAAGCACCTCATTCACCGTAGGTTCTCTTCTATATCCACCAATTCTTTGCGTTTCATTATTTTTAGCGTAGATCCCATTTCAACCAACCAACTTGTAACAATTACGATTTTATTTGTGTTATTATCATGTATGAGGAAAAAATATTTCAGATTGTTCAAGGTGAAACATTTTTAATGTTCCTCAAAATCTTTCAATTATTTTACGCACTAATTTAAAGTAATAACCTGAGTGACATAAGAAATATTTTGTCCAGCTCTTTTTTGCGAGAGCTATAACAGGCCTCTCGACAAAAAAACATAGAACGTGATAATCACGATTAAGTGAGCGCAGCAGAAACTTAATTGCATGTCAACATCATGGAATTACAAATACCTTGATGCATTTTGTTGAATATGGGACACCAAATTTTGAACCTCCCACCACTCAATAAGCGATTCAGGGGGTTTACTCAACTCTAATCTGACTCCATAAATCTTAAGAGCTCAGATGTCCCTTGTAGTCTCAAACTAGTTACTTTAAGAGTAATTACGACTACGGACGGTTATGATTATAATGAATTATGGTGTGTTCCGGGTCAACTGTTGGAGTGCCGGGTAGTCCTAGGTTCTCCGGGGATGACTTCTTGTTGCTGCAGGTCGTCGGGAGTTAATGTGGATGGAGACGGAGGGAATATATGTTTGGAGAGCAACAGAGAAAGTAGTGAATCTAACGAAGGTTTATTTAGGAATCCCGACTGGAGCAGCTCTTCTACCTGATGACCACCCCTCCAGTTTTTAAGACAATGATGAGCTCGGATATTAGTTCTAGGCTAACAATTGACATACTCGGACATACTTCTAAAATAGATCTTAATGAACTTGGTCGTTCCAACATCAGTTTTGCGACACCCTCATTTGACATTAAAGCTTTAGGATTACGGTCGTAGCATTTTGCACATTGGATTTTAAAATTACACAGCTTTACAAACAAGTCAAAGTTTTTACGAAGAATCATTCCTACGTCTAGTGACAATTTTATCAATACCTCGTTGTACTCTTTCTCTACAGTCTTACTCTTTGGGAAACGATATAACATACAAACTTCTACGTTACTCTCTCCAAAATCAATATTATCTATTCCAACTTTTTCTACCAGAGAATACCATAACTCTAGCGTTATCTTAGCGTCTAATAGTGCATAATTAATTGCATTTTTAGGTAATGGGCGCATCATCTAAGGAAAATTTTGAAACATTTTGTCACACCTTGCTTTACCCAACACCACTTCTTCAGCTTTACTTAAACTAACATTTTGTTCCACATCTACTCCATTCTCACGACAATAATCATTACACAACTTCTGCATATCTACTACATTATTACAGTACAAAGAACCCTTTGAATATATGTCTGGGCCTAAATACACGAATTTCCAAGGAAAATTCCTGGAAACTTTCAGTTTTCGAAGGGATTCACTCTCTTGCCACTGGGCCCAACAAAAGCTACTGAAGATAAGCAAAAATATGGCATGATAACTTCTTACTTCTTGTTGCAGCAGTTTTGCTGAAATCATGCAGCACTTGTCAACTGTTGACTTTATTAGAATGACGTACTACGCAGCGATTTTCAATATTATTCGAGCAATTCTTGTATCCCTTCAACAATTAAAGATTTTCAACAGCTAAAAGCTCAAAAACTACGCTTCTCAAAATGAATTAAAACTTCTGATAAGACAAATAAATGATTTAGTAGGAGAACGTAGACACGATGAATGAAATACACAGCAGCGAACACTTTACAATAAATAATTCACTTATACATCTAATAGTTCCTCTCCATCATCCTCTTCAATCTCACTCTCCGATTCGCTGTCGCCCATGAGATTTGCAATGTTTGCAGCTGCGTCCAGGAAGAAATGACTTGGGTCCTTCTTCTTTGGGCGTTCCAAGAATCTGTCGCGTCCCAGATATCGCAAAACAGCAGCGATATGGGAACAGCACCCAACTGTTCGTGCTCCGATCGGGCAACGGCAGTACCACCCCTGTACACCCGCAGGACCGTTTCTGTACTCATCGTCTTGTATCCACAAGACTCTGGTTGTTCTTGCGGAGTAT
>JAQGBV010002207.1:0-12290 GCA_034698685.1 Isotomurus pseudopalustris
TTAAGTTGCTACGAATTTCATGAACTTAAGACTCAGTTTATGAAAATTTCCTTACCCGATCTTTGTGATGCGCAGTCTGTCACTAACCATTGTGCATCGAGCAGCCTAAATGAACAAAGAACTTTTGTTAGATTCTGCAGATACCCCCAAAAAATAGGCTATTGGATCATTTGAATGTTATAGAGTAACTTCATTTACCAGAACGTCCCCTTTCGTGACGGTCATGTTGTTAGCCACGGGGTAAAACATTTGCGGTTTCATGGGATTCTTTTTTCCGATTAGAGTCCACTCGTCTTGTCCTTTGTGATTTCGTCGCACACGATATCCTGACACGACTTTGCCTAAATATTTTGATTAATCATGGTAAACTCGACATACTACTATAAATATGAAGATTGTGATTTTTAAAGACAAGCTTAGTACCAAGAGAGTGGGTGTGGGTTCGGAATGCAAACGGATGAATTACTTTATCCTCGTTGAGTGTGCATGCAGATTCCATGTACTCTGTTGACACAGGTCTGATGTATCCGTTCGTTCCCAGGAGAAATACTCCAGCAGCCTTGGGTTGTCTAAAATTGAATTCAGTCTCTGTCTTGCATTATGAATCAATGAATGTGTTAGTCTCAAATTGTTACACTTACGGAGTCTCGGTATAATGAATAACTACTCCAGAATCGTCCTTTCCACCATCTGAAACGATAATTAGGTATCGGTTTAAAGTGAATTACTTATCATCGTATAACTGCCTCCAGTTCGAAGTAGAAGTGAAGTGGTACCTTCAAAGCTGGAGACGTCTGCGTAGTGAACCTGAAGGACCAAGTACTGGATAGCAGTGTTACCTCCGACCTCGAAGGCTACTCCTTCAGGTAAGTCAAATGCAGGTGCATCTCTGCCCCACGCATAAATAACCTGAGATCCTTTTGCACATGGACCTGCAGATTTCAATCCAGGTTGACGAGATGCTGCCATTTCTCCGCAATTCCAGACTTCCTCACTTCTTCCAGGAAGAAGACATCCGTATAGCTAATTACACCATAGATTACTTGTTAGTTTATTCGATGGGCTTGTTGGATATCGATTAGAATTACTATAATCGTACCAGCATGTGATGTGCAACATTCATGGATGCATTAGGAGCGAATCCCACTGAAAAAGTTAATTAGTTTAATTTAGTAAAAGTTATGAAAAATAAATAAAACATTATTCTTAATGGTGATTTTACCTATGTAGTGCTTCGTTGTAGGGTCAACTCTGACTGGTGTGCAAAGGTAAGTCTCTGGCTGAAAAAGTTTAATGACACCAGTTAGGCTATTTAATTAGCAGTGAACTGGACTGGATGAAATGTACTTACTTTCTTTGGCTGGACATCGGGCATAAGAATAGGAAAGGAGTCTGTCTCGAATGCTAATGCTGGAGCGATGCATATTACAGTGAAAGCGATACACGCTACTAAACTAACCATACTTTGTACTGATTCCTACCCTTGCCTTGTGCTAAATGAAATTAATACTTTTTGGTTTTAACTAGAAACCCTAAATCAGAGACAATCTATACAGCCTTCAAATTGGTATTGGATTCCTGTATGTATGCACAAGTTATGCAGATATCTGTGCCACCTAAACTGATTGTGGTTGGAACAAACGGAACGTAGTTTGTGGTTTAAGATTGCTATTATTTTTGAGACTATATTGTAATGTAGATATACCACTTGTTCAAATGTTCTCTCTGGAGAAAGGTAGCGAATTGTTGGTAGTCTGTTGGCTTTTACGTAGTGAATGACGTGATCGAATCGATACGAGTTCAGGACGCAGCCGTGCGATTCATTCACATATGCCAGAGAAGCTTAAACTTGAGATCCTTCAATTGATCTTCTCGGGATTTCCTCCCACACGAAAAGAAGTCCCCCTGAGTTATTCTCTTTTGATTCCACACCTTCTGTACTCTCAGAAGGTTTATTTTTAATCACAAAAAGAGAAACAAGAAGAATACATCAGCTTGTATATATTGTGTAGCTAATGAGGTTATGGACTAATTAGCTTGCTAGGAAATCGGTATCTTAATATGTGGTCGAAGTAGTTAGACGATTTCCGGGTCCTTTTATTTTCTATAAACTAAAGGATAACCCTATCTGATAAATACTGATAATCTGAGAATGAATGCAATATGAGTGCTTACGCAAATGCAAGCCCGCACGTAGACTTTTATAAGGTTTGTTTGCGCGTGAGACTGACTGAAGCAAAGTTAATACTACTTACTATAATAATGACATTGACAGTTAAAAGGATTGTTGAAGCAACTATTGTGAGTAGCTTAAACAATTACAGGGGCTTTTCTATCTCAATTCTTCCCCCCTGAATATTTAACTGACAGTACAAATGAAACTTAGTGAGCAATCCAAGTAACAGTTTTCCGATTAAATGATGGCAAGTGGCAATGCATCACCGCGTTTTCAAAATCAAAGCGTTGATTATCTATGAATTATTCATTGGAAATGTCGAATGCTCTTAATATGTCAATCCAGCATTTGTTTGTAGCTGTTCAATTGACATTGTCATCAGTGACCGTCAGTTACTTACTGAGCTTGAAAGATACTCCTATGTTAACTCATAAAACGCAACTTTTAGCTGGTAATCTGAGTGCCAATCTTACGTGAATACGTGGCACTTGATATAATACCAGAAGACTGACTTCCGGGAAATCATACGCTTAATTGCATTTGAGAATCCAAGTTCTGCGTCTGACGTCTGTACCTTTGAAGGTAATCTGCACTTGCGAATTGCCTGCAGACATACTCTGTACTCTGTGAAGCATGTACTGTTAGTTAAAGACTTCTTCTGTATTATTCCTTGAGTGCCATAGAATATATTGTTTTTATGGTACATATCACACTGTTCTAGAAAACAGGCACACTATAAATAGAAGAATTTGAAGAATACAACAAAAAAGCTGATTTTGCCTTCTAGGCAAACTGCATTTTAGCAATACTTCTTAAATCCGAATCAAAACCTTTCTTCTTGCTAATTGCTAACTAAGAGGAATGCATAAAAGTTCATGCACATTATAGTTCTAAACAGTTAATCCAAATGCGCATTCCTCGAACAATTTGGCTATTCTAGTTATTCTATCGACCTAAAAGAAAAAGAAACGTCAAAATAATGTCTAGTGAAGATCAAGGTAAACTCTTCATCGCCACACACTGACGAGCGAGGTACATTTGCACTCACGCATTATCTATCACTCAACATATCAAAAAGACATTGTATTGTGAGACGCAGAGTATAAAGACATTAAGGTGTCTAAACGGGAGATTAAGTGGAGGCATCGAAGGATATAAATAGAGCAGAGAACCTACATACGTCATCTTCCTTTTCAATATTGTCAACCAGGTCACTCGTCAGTTGTCAGTTGGTGGTTATTCGAATCCCACTACCACAGATGAATGAGACTCAACTTTTTGTTATGTCGTTCATCTCTCGTCAGCATTGCACGCGATTTCTGTGCTAAGCTTTCTTGCGTTTCAGCACTCATCCTTAATCCGTGTTCTCCTAATGAGCTTTCTTAACCCATTTATAATTTGCTTGGTCACTAAGATATTGCTTACAGATGATATAGTAAAGACTAATCGTAATTATGTTCTGGTTAGTATTCACAAAGTAGTGGACATAGGGTAATTGGCAGATTTGAATCGTACTTACTTTCCCTTGTCAACTTATTCTTTCAGTCGCCCTAATTGCATTAGAGTGATTTCGAATTTTAACGATGGAACATAAAGTCTTCTTCAATCCACCTAAAAAGAATTCGCTGTGGTTTAGGAGGTTCGTAGATTTAGGCACCAGTTCGCTTTAACGACGCAGAACATGTTTTCAACACGGGTGCATGATTTTTAAGGTTTCAAAAGGAATTAAAACAACATTCTAATAATCAATATTGATTTACATTTTATTGATGCCACCATACTGCGGTGTCAAATTAACCAATTAACAGTGTCTTTACGGTAAAACTTAGTGCGACAACATGCAGCAGTAGTTCCATCACATGAGAGGTTGCGATCTGTCGATCTTCCTAACTTTATATTTGCATATCTATCGCAGGTAGGTGAATCATAGAGGCACAATCATGTAAGGTTTCAGTTGAAAGGTCATATATAGTCCGTCTGATTTCTATTATTAACTTAACAAATAAATATTAATTGCATTGCATTGCTAATCTACATGAATACTTCCTTGCATACAACTTCAGTACTGCTAAGAACTGATTCTCATTGGTTTCTGTTGCATCTTTCTACATGCCTATTATCTATATAAAATAAATTGCAATCGGGCGACAAGGTTTGTTTGCTGTCGTTTAAATCGCTGGTTTCTATACGACTCATTAATGTGGCACATTATATTATACTTTGATAAATAATAATTTACATCTGTACAATAAATTGATGATTACGATTCCAAACGTTAATACTCTTAAAGATCTTCAAGATTTACATAAAAAGAGATTAAATCAAACCAATCTACAACGTCGTCGTTGTCGTTTGTAAGTAAATATTGATTACGTTTTAAAGATCGGACTCATAATCATCAACCATGAGACCAGAACAAGGTGAAAAAATCACATAAATAATTGTACTAAATTAACATTCGTATGCGTAACAAATTACAAGCGAAATATTGCGTCAAACTACTATATAGCACTTCGAAGAATCAAACAACAGCAATAAAAAAGAATTTAAACAATCAGCAACTTAAAACATTTCCTGAAGTACGAAAGTGCCTTTGAATAGACAAAGAGTGAGCCCAACTTCATGTGACTATCTAAGGACCTAAGCTAATAGGGGAACCTTATCCTCCAGAGTTCCAGATTTTCTATCGACCCTCCGCTGAATTACCATAGCTCGGAATATTGTAAGACTTGATGCAGCTGATAGCGCTATCATTAGCGTCAGCATTGCTGCCCATCCGTAGTTCTCACTAATGTACCCGACAATAGGCCCTAAAAACAAAATAAATCCATTGATTAGATTGGTTTCAATACAAGCCATTCTGATTGTCAGTGAAAGAGACAAGCAATACCTTCAAGAACAGCACCCATTGTGCCAACTCCATTAATCAAGCCCGTTACAGCTGCTCCAGCTCTCATCCCGTTTGCCTCTCCCATTTTCATAGACACAGAACCCGCTGGAA
This sequence comes from Isotomurus pseudopalustris, assembly GCA_034698685.1. Lineage (NCBI taxonomy): Eukaryota > Metazoa > Arthropoda > Collembola > Entomobryomorpha > Isotomidae > Isotomurus > Isotomurus pseudopalustris. The sequence goes on from JAQGBV010002207.1 coordinate 5,178, forward strand.
GAATGAACAAATGTTTGAGTTCCTCAGTTATTCTGTTATTCTCAAGCTTTATTCTATCAGTAAATGAACTTACCAAGTAAAGAGTCCGCCCCACCGTTGGTCATACCCGTAATCAACATGAATACGGCATTGTGATAAAATCCGAGTTTAGCAGTCATAGCGAACAAAGCCATACTGATTGAACTAACTGAAACGCAGATCCACATACCCAACAAAGTATTTTTTTTGAATTTTCTGTCCAAAATAAAACCGAGTAGTGGACTTCCTAGCGATCCTCCTACGTCAAAAATCGTAGAAAACAAGCCTGCTTGAGCAACTGAATACTGCAGATAATGGACAAGGTACATCGGCAGCCACATGAACATGCAGTATCGAACAACTTTAAGACACAGCACTGTGGCAGTGACCTCAGGTACCGCGGGTATTCTCCAAAGTTGGAGGCAGCTCTTTTTGCCAACAACTTCGTCGTCGATTTTTTGGTTTATCACAACTTCTTTTCCAGGAACAGACATATGCCTTTCATCAGGGCTTAGTAACACGCAAAATGTCAATAGCTGAAAAAAATCGTTTTGCATTAGATTCACTGAGCTCGGAAGACGGAAATGTTGCTTTAATCATTAATCATGATTGTAAGACTCACCCCCAAGCCAACAGCAGCAAATGACGCAGGCAAAAATACCATTCTCCAACCATGAACTGTTCGTGTATAATAAAACCTTTAATTTGAAGTACCCATGAACCATCGCATAGCTTGATTATTTTCTAATTTTTCATTTTATACCTGATTGTAAGTGCACGGCTATGGCAGTACCTAAAGCACCCCCCACAAACACAGACGTCGATAAGAGGCCCACAACCGAGTTCAGCTTTTGATCTGGGTACCAAGCGCATACTGCCTTACAAAATGCAGGCCAACACGGTCCTTGAGCAAGACCGTTGAGGGCCAGAACCACCAGTAGCATCAAGTAAGAACCCCAAATCCCAAACGTAAACATGGCTGTTCCGGCAACTGCAATAAGTGCAATAAAGGGATTCGGTTTAGTAGGTATTCATAAGTTACTCAATATTCGGATCCAACTCTACCTGTAAGACACAGCGCCACTGTCAGTCGTGGTCCAAAACGATCGCTGAACTGACTTCCTGCCACTTGAATGATCGAGTACGGGAGCAAGAAAGCGACATCCAGCCATCCCAGCTGCTGCTTAGACAGCCGAAAATCTGACTCCAAGCTTGGCTTAATAATCCCAATAGGCTTTCTGAGGAAGTACACCTGATCAAACGTAAACCTTTGAGTGAACCACCGATAACATAAATACATATACCATTATAACTTAAAGGTTACAACTTACCACTGTGTAACTTATCCACGCAGTAGTAAATACAATAATCTGATTTCGATGTAACAGCGACATATTGAGACAATTATTTAGTTGGCGCAGACAAACCGAAGCCCGGAGGGTAATACAGTTGTTGAGACAATTGTAAATAAGTACTTTCCACTTCGCAAGTTTGAAATCACTAAACTAAACTTTCCAAACACACAATAGTACTTTGTGTTTCGTCCCTGACTTGTGTTTCGTTTTAGAAATAATTAATAATAACTAAGTGAAATTGAGCACACATAAGAGTTCACACGTTATACAAAGCGTCGAATACTCCTCTAGTCACAGTATCTGAAATATTGCTGCTCGTATCCGACTCGACGAAAGGATCTTCGACAAATCCTGCGGCAGGTTGATTAAGGACTCCTCTCTCAATGTTGTTGTATGCGTCGTCACCAGTCCACGTATTATGCTTATCGTCAAAGCTGCATAAAAATTAAGTACACACAGTCAGTGAGCAAAAAATGACCAACAGTGTTAACTCGTAAATAAACAACAGCGTGACCATACTTGTAGTTTGAGTGGTGGTGAATGTTGAGAAAACCCAGGAGCTCCGGAGGAACCGGGGTGAACGCAAGAACTGTCTGAATGTAAAGTTCAAGCCCCGTACGACGAGACTCAAGGACTTTAACCGTACTGTTTCTCACTTTTTTCGGAGGAAAGAAAGGCGTGCTCCTCCCAAACTTGCGTCGAATCTACAACAACGTAAGCAACAAAGGCATGTTACGACATCTCCAGAGATGGAATACTAATTAGCACAAGATGCAATTAGTAGGTGATGGACGGTGGTGGACGGTCGTTGTTCGTACCTCCTTGTGGAGTTGGAGAAAGTCAGAATACCTCTTGTCTAAATAGGAGACATCGTCGTTGCAGTGAACTTCGAGACGGTACGTGTGGAACTTCTTGTGGCGCCCGGAGATCTCCACACTTTTGTACGACGGAATGAACGCCCGAATTATCATCGCACGCCCACTCGCATCTTGCCTCGTGTGTCCTTCACTGTCACCAACCACCGTTCCAGGACGCACACGATATTCGAAATCAAAACAACCTACCTGTCCACGTACCCTGTTTGTGTGTTGACAAATAGACTTCATTGGCCCGCTGGAGTTTGTCCAGGTTGCCCTGTTGAGGATAGGGAGCGCCCTCGTCCTCCTTCACCAACCTCGTTCGCCCTCTCCCAACCTGTCTCACCACTTCCGCTTCACTCACTCATTAATGTCATTAATCACCCATCATTACACACTTAATTAATCATTAATTACTCATATTTAAGATCAGCTCTTTATGAAACTACTTCACCTTTCATGAAATGCTTATTTCACAATTATTGGAGGAAACGAGAGAATCGTTTGTGCTCCATTATTATACTGAAATCAGCAAAATGTGAAGTTTGGCTGGAGTTTACATGCACATCCTGGCTTTTATGTAGGCTTACTAGCCTTCAGCAGTCAGTAATGAACTTTTCATAGCTGTTTCAGGCTCTCACGCTAATCTTTTGTTGTCCATTTATTTGGATTTACTAAAAGTATGGCTTGAAAGTAGTTAAAAGCAAACTGGCTTGAGCTAGAAAACAGCATAAGAACATGAGACCTATGAAGGCTATGAGAAGACCCTGAGGATGAGACGAACCCTTTGAAATACAGAGTATAACAGTAACAAGAACTAAGCTCAAAATTAGACTTGCAAATGTCCCTTTGAAAGAGATTGTGGATTCTGTCAACGCTGTTCTTGTAATGATGAAAAATGATGCTTCTTTTTCCGCAGAATATCATCGGTGGACGAATTGAGGGATAAACCGAGGAAATCCCGTGTCTACAGCTAAATAATGCAGCTAATACAGCATCTTCTTTCGTTTATTCGAAAAGGGATGTTAGGAAATAAGGGAAGCTAATCTGATGGTCGTGTTTGCGAAGTCTTCCATCCGCATTCGGTCGATTGACTCGTCGAGAGATGAAAAGAGGGCCCTCTGAGAAGGACAAATACGTCTCCCTTGTAAACATCCCTTCTCCCTTTGTTGACTACGGGAAGTGTGCAACGGCACGCGACCTAGTCGACCACCCCCTGCGGAGATTCCCTTAAGTCTCATCGACAGTTAAATAAAGTAAGTGTTATCGTCTCCATCCTTCTCACCACCATGAGAAACTTTTATCCGCCTCTGCTCAACCGAATAATAAGTCTCCTTATTGTGAAAATCACTCACTCCCCTCCCACCTTTAATTGCCCGTCTCAATTCGAGTGAATTGGCAACAAGTATTAATTTGTGTAAAATAAAATTGGATATGCACGCATATGTAAAGTATTTCAAAGTACCAGCATGGCTCAAGGGTTCACACATTCAGATAAAATTTACAGTTTACGCTGACACGTGCTTCCCATGATGTCAAAGTGCCGAAGATAAGATTCTATTTTTATTGGAAGAACAGTTAGACAGGCGGTGTCATTGTAGATATGTTACACTTCCTAAGGGTCTATACGTTTCGTCGTACAAATATGAGAATACTATGACAAGTGTGTCAATAGTTCAAATCAAAAGGAGATTCTTGCTATTCAATTGTACCAAAGGTGCAGTCAAGGGTCTTTAACATGTACCTGCTTACTAGGTCCTCTAGTTTCTAGTAAGTCTTACATCTCCCCATATGTAAATACAAAATAAGGTTTTAGAATTTAGGAGAATATTATTTTGATAGTTGAAAACAAAACCCATTGAACGGTTAACATATTAGTTATCTCAAAGACTGTGCATACAGCATTAGAATGCACAAAGTATGCAATATGCAAAGGTTTCGTTGGAAGAGAAAGTAAAATTTATTGAAAGGTGGTGGAGTAAAGTGGCCATAAAACTCTAAAATTACCGAGCCACTTGGGAACGCGAGCTCGTAACGTAGCTGCCTATAATACTGAAGCTCTTTTTACAGCAATAGCTTTCTTATGGAGTCCATGAACACCACGAAGCTCTCCAGTTTTTCAGAGTGAACAATAATTTTTTAGTTTAATTAAAAAGTTGAAAGAAGTTGAAAGCAGTTTGGGGTTTTGAGGAGGTGAAAGTGAGAAAGAAAGAAACAGAGTGGAGGTCTCATTTCTACATGAATAATTGGTCTCTCTGGGAAATGTGATATTGGACGAGTGATTTCATGTAAACCTTTGAGCACCACCCTCTGCCCTGCTGGATTACGCTTTATGAAGTTTGAAACTTTCTTCTACTTCATCTCAACCCAAACTCCCGTAAAAGTGAGAGAGAGCATTCGAGTGAATTTCGAGAACTCTGTCGTCAAACAGAAAGCACCGTGTACTAGATAAACACCCTACAAACTTTCATGACAATACATTTCCATCCTCTCCTCAATCCTCTCTTTCATTTCGACTTCTGAACTTTCTTCACTTAAACTTTTAAGGCTTACTATTTCCCCTCGCACAATTTCATGTATATAGTATCATACAGCAGTCACTTCTTCGTTCATTCCCTGCGACCCACCAACTTTTATCTGTAACTATTACTATATACATGCTACACCGTGGTACACAAGAAACACCCTTGTTCACTTAAGTGTCAACATAACAGTTTACTACAGGAAATATCTATTGTTTTAAATTTCAATCTACCACTTTCATCCTTTATGGAAATCTTCCCAATAAACGTTACCTCAAAACACATACACATTTTCTTGGTATTTACATAAATACTTTCATGCACCCACTCACGTTAGTCTGGAGTATTTTCAGGAATTTTAATAGTTCCTTATGAGAATTCTCGTAAGACAGAAGTACTTGTAAATAATAAGGAGACTCGAAAAAACATGCAGCTTGTAGACTAAAGTGGTGCATTCTGTCTCAAAATACAAAGTGACTTTTCGACAGATTTCTAAGAATGGAGCATTAAGTGAGATGATCATATATTCAGAATTGAAATATACAGAAACATCTGAGCGGAGAAAGTAGTGCATATCAAATGGTAAAGAGAGTTTATGGAAGGGTGACAAGCTGTCAAAACGAATGCTTAGGGAATCTCCCTTAATCCGATGAGATTAGGTGAAACCGATACGGATGGGTAGACTCACAAATATTAGATCTCGGCGTATATGTATCTATGTATATGCCGTTCCTTCATTTCATCTCTCCATGCATGTTCTTTGATCTTTCTCTCTCTCTTCTTGCATATTAGGTGACGACCAGCATCTGATGTGTCAAAGTTGCCTTATTGCTTTCACTGATGCCGTGTCAAAATATATCTGAAAAACGAGAGCAATATTCTGACTTACTACCCGTTGCGTAATCTGGGATTCTATTCTTTTGCTTCTGTCGGAAAAAGAAATACAATATGGGTGTTAAACAAACATACATAATCCCATTCACCAGCAGCAGCAAAGCAAGGGACCGATAAATAAAGTCAGGTGTGAGTGAGTCTCTCTCTGATCTCTTCTCTCCCTGCCTGTTACATACACCAAAATGGATCACCGTGTAGTATGAATTATAAGCAGATTAGTTCCAAGATGCACCAGTCCACTCAATGCATCTGGTCCTGCATAATCTTTACTTACTCGTCTCGCTATGTCCACAACTCCTCGTTTCCCTTTCAATTTCCACTTCCACTCAACCCAGCCGACTCAATGATGCTCCATACTTTAATATAGTTCAGATTCCCACTTCTTTGTGCATAAATTCTAGTTCTATTTGTTCTTTATGACTTCAGGTCATTTTATGGGGAGAAGTACACGAACAAAATCAGCCTTTGAGTACGAATCCTGTTAACATGAAAGAAAATGTACCCAGAACTTTCTAACAATGAAAATTCAAGGAAAGCTCATAACAGTTGCCTTTATGTCTAAACTTTTTTCTCCGTGGAAGGTATCAATATCAATTACTCATGCACTTTATGTTGTACGTTCCACCCAAAAGTATTCTTCTAAAAGACTAAAAGTACACAACAAGCAAGTGAAGGAAAAGGCCTGGAAAGAGAGTACGGAGTAAAGTAGGGAAGAGCAAGTTTCATGAACCACGTGTGACCAAATCATAATACTCATAATAATACCATCGGATACAAAGAAAAAGGAGCACAACATGGGACAAAAGGCATAAAACAGAAAAAGGAAAGTATAGTGGTGGTGGTGGTGAGGGATGAAAGGATATGGAAATGTGTTGCAATAGAAAAAATTCGGGTGCACTTGGTTGTCGTCCCTGTCTCCCACTTCTGTCTGCACTTCCAAAAAGTTCCAATGCCAAACCAGGCGTACGTGGAATTTCCCCCAAGCGTCTTCTTTTTCTTGCCTCGCAATCCTCCTTAGTCAAAATCCTCGTGGTGTACCCGGTGATATGACATCACGCATATTAATAACTCCTTATTGAATATTCATCCAACTTGCGTCTCTCTTACTATTCGTATCTCCTGTAGCTCCGTATAAACTTTATAATCCCTTCTGAGTGAAAGTCTCCCTATATTCGCAGAACTGCCTGTTCGTCAAACTCGGTGAATATCGAATGTGGACAAACTCAGAGATTCTGAGTTTCGAGAGAGATGATGGTCCACATATGAAAGAAATAGTTTCAACGTGTGCTAAGTAAACTGAGCCAGGAGAAGATTCATAAACTGAGAACGAGATTACTATATATGTGTGTCTATTCAGAAAGTTCAGATTCAAAGTTTAATTCTTTTGCGTATACACTTTCCCATATATATAAATATTGGTTGGTTGGTAAAAGTAGAAGGAATAGGAAAGAGAGAGCGAGATAGATT
>JAQGBV010002208.1:0-12289 GCA_034698685.1 Isotomurus pseudopalustris
ATTAATTTCTATCGAAAGTTCATCAAGAATCTAGCTTTCATGGCCAAACCTCTCTATGACCTCATGAAATTGGAGAATGAAAAATTCTGTTGGACTCCGACACACACAGAAGCTTTTGAAAAACTGAAAGCAGCAATGATAGAAGCCAACACGCTCGTACACTACGATCCACAAGTTCCTGTCGAAGACCATACTGATGCCATACTGATTCCCAGAGTATAACTTATTGAGTAGCATGTCCACTCTCTTTAAGAGGTTTCATTATCAATGCATATCACTCTTCGAAGTTTGGAGGCCACTTAAGAAGGGAGAAGACAGTCCACAAAATCCGAACTCAATTCTTCTGGCCGAATATGGATGAGGATATAAAGCTGTATATTCAGAAATGCTTGTCATGCACAGTGCACAAGCATCGCACTATCAGGAAGAGAGGAATATTAAGACCGATTGATCCTCATAGGACTTTAACAAACCTCCAGCCTGGTGACTGTAGAATTTTGTAGAATCTATAATTCGATCGATTATCTTTGTATGAACATAATGATATTAAAAAATACCTTTACTGACCGATATGGGTCATGTAATGATTCATGTTCGAAAACGGTGACAAAGCATTTTAAGATGTGTTGCCATATTTTAACACATACACTAGTCCCAAACTGGAGCATGAATCATTACATGACTCATATCGGTCAGTAAAGATCTTTGCTCGTATCATATTTTCATCTCGACTAGATTCGTCTTAAGATTTGGTCATTATTTTTGTTATTAATTGTCACACCCACCTTTGGGTTAAGGTGTGACAAAACCAGTGGGAATTACAAATGCATCAGGGATACTGTGTCTATGGAATAGACTTTCATAGCCTTGGTCACTCTGTTAGTGACGAGGACGCGGAAGAGCTCCTACTTGCCAAAGTGGTCCACTCGTTATCAAGGTGCCCTCTGCAGCTGAAGGCACCTGTGGGACTTGCTACTAAAGCCTCCTTTACTCCGGGAATGAAGGTAGGTTTGAAATTCTTAAGATAATTCAGTACGCACATAGTAATAACAGGTACTCAATGTTATTATTTTAAATGGTTGAAAATCGGGATGTTCCCATTAAACGACCTCGTGTATTCTACAAGAAGGAACCAATTAGTGCAGACAAGGTAGGTTCGGTCTCGGGTGAGTTGAATCACATGGAATCAATCTGAATTCATTATTAGAAATTGACATAATTTACTATCTTTATTGATTAGTCAGTACGTCTTCATCTCCAAGAAGTACTTCCGTACCTCAAGTTATCCCTCGTCCGGAACAGAAAGGTTTTATTTTAATGAAGTCCAGTAAATAATAATCGAACTGAATGTGTTTCATTAAAAAATAGAAGTACGGTTTGCTCCCGTTGAACGACCTCGTGTAGTCTACAAGAAGGAACCAATTAATGATGCCAAGGAGCTTGAGGAAGCTACGGTCTCGGGTCAGTTGAATCACATGGAATCAATCTGAATGCATCATTAGAAATTGACGTTATTTACGTTCTTTATTGATTTACTAGCCAGTACGTCTACTTCTCCAAGAAGTTCTTCCATACCTCAAGTTCTCCCTCCTCCGGAACAGAAAGGTTTTATTTTAATGAAGTCCAGTAAATAATAATCGAACTGAATGTGTTTCATTAAAAAATAGAAGTACGGTTTGCTCCCGTTGAACGACCTCGTGAAGTCTACAAGAAGGAACCAATTAATGATGCCAAGGAGCTTGAGGAAGTTACGGTCTCAGGTCAGTTGAATCACATGTATTCAAGCTGGATTTATTATAAGAAATTGACGTAATTTACGTTCTTTATTGATTTACTAGCCAGTACATCTAGTTCTCCAAGAATAACTTCCGTTTATCAAGTAAATCAAATTCCCACAGCCGTAAACAACAGGAGCTCAACTTCAGCAAGTAATTACATTATCAGTTGATTTATTATTTAAAAAATTACATGCATATGAAAGAAGAATTCCTTTTTTTAGCCATGACGGCTTTCGCAGATGTCACAAAAAGCTACCCCATGCAGTCGGGTAATTTTCTTTTTATAAAATTTGATGGTTGTACGAATTATAATCCTAATGACCTATTAATTAGTTATGAGGGAAATCCGGGGAGAGGATGAGCTTCCCAGCCCAACTTCATTTGAGTGTGCGGAGCTTGGAGACAAGGACGAAATGGCACTATTGCGCTCCCTATGTCGCTCTAGCTCTCTTGGCTCGCGTTATGCAAAGAAGACACATACATCTTCTGCCTTCCGTATGTGGATGGAGAACTCGCCGGTCTTCTCAAAGACACAACTTTGCCGGCATCTCTGTTGGATGAAAAAAAATTGTGTGTAAAATGCCAAGAATTCCGGAACAACCAACCCACGAGTTTAATATTTCTTATGGAATTTTATAAATATGAAATAGTTTAGGTTGAAGGATGATAGATTAGATGATGATGATAGATGACTATAATTTTGGTGTGGGTCCTCGGATCATTTTGCAGGATGACATTGCCCGATCTATAATTACAATTATGAATTGAAATATTTTTAATTTTATAGTTAATTTTGTTGTTAATTTGTTTCTAGCGATTAGAGTTTCACACAAGAAATGATGTATTACCATTCACTCAGTTGTTCCGGCTTGAAACGTGTGCTCAGATAGACGAGAGTTTGAGCATTGGAAGTATTTTCAACGCAAGAGTTTCCCTCCAGCTTGTATCTTCAGACTTGATGTGGTTCTGAAGGTGTTCTTTCTCCTCCTATAACTTATTTACACGAAGTTTGAGCTCTCAGACTTTGTCCATCGGACGATGGATTTGACGTACATTATTGTTGGAAATCCTCCGATTTAAAGGAGGGCTAGAATAAGTCGAGATGTTAACCATGAGTGATTTTGATAAAATCCAAGAGCTGATAAAAACTACTATCCAAACTGAATTTGTGAAACTGAAAGAAGAGTTTCGGGAGAGGATCAGTCGACTAGAAGCAGAAGCAAGAAAGAAGAACCTAGTTATTCAAGGGATCCCAGAGTCAGCATCGGAGTCTTGGAAAGATTTGCAAAGTAAAATTTCAGATCTCAGCATTACTCTGGGAACCCCAATAGACTATGACCACGCTTTTCGACTAGGGAAAGAAAGGTGGAAATCACGACCGATTCTACTAAAATTATTGCGGACTAGAGATAAGTTCCAGATCCTGGGTGAAGGCCGTAAATTAAAGGGGACCAACATTTACTTAAGCGAAGATCTCCCTGCTGATGAAAGGAAGAAAAAGTCTACTTTACTCAAGAAAATGAGAGAATTAAAGTCAGGAAATCCACAAGCAAAGACCTTCATCAAATATCGCAAACTATTCTTCGATGACGGAGTGCGAAAGGTGTCCTATCGTGCTAACGAGGATGGATCAATTACGGAGGAACTCGGAGCAGGAAGCGGAAACTTCCCAATAAATTGGAAATGACAATCAGGCCAAACTCTTACATCAGGATTATAAACATCAATGACAAATATGAATGAAATTGAAGACTTCACACTAACTAACTGGAACATCGAGGGACTTTCATCTAAGAATTCTATCTTCTATAGAGAACTATTCACTAGTAAGCCATTCTTAGTATGTATTTCGGAAACCTGGCATCACTATAGTTTTAAAGATACTAGTATTTGTAATAGCTATACTGTAATAGAACAATTTGGAACAAGAGAAGGTCTTTTTGGCAGATACTCTAAAGGCTATATAGTAGCAATTAGAAAAAATAGCAATCTTAAGTACACAATCGTCGAACAAAATGACAACTACATCCAATTACTCATAACCAATTCAACTAGACACATAAATCTAATTTGTGGATACATTCAGAGTTAACTACACTCCATGTTACAATCCGTCCTTCAGAACAAAATCAGTAATTAATAAAAAAGATAAGGTAGATAGGTTTAGTAGTTGCTTAGAAGATATTCTAGCTAAACACACAGAACAAACACTATCTCTGTCCGAATGGATGTCCTATTAAAAAAATCAATTAGTGATGCAGACATGACAACATGGGAATTATAATACTAGAGGACCAGTTTGTTTTGACGACAAATGTAGAGAACACAAATCCAGATACTTAACAGCACTTCACAAACTCAGAAGACACACAAGAACCTGCACTTTAAATGAAGCTGACAGAAACACCTATTTAGATACAAAATAAAAACATACTCTAACCTAATGAAAGCTATGAACACTTTATTCATGAATACACTTAACACTAAACTAAGTAATGCTAGAAATCCCCGTGATTTCTATAATGCATTTTCATACTTCAGAACTAAACGGATGGTGTGTGACAATTTAGAGTATATATCCACGGAAAAGTTTCGAGCTTCTTATGGAAACCTTTTCAACCTGCACCAGCCAAGTGTACATAATGAACTAAGTCCTCTGACAGTAGATGAATTAGATAAACCATTTTTCAGAACTAGAATATGTCTCTAAAAAGTTATCCGCACGAAAGGCTCCTGGGCCACATTGCATCCCAAATGAGAAGCAAAGCAAACATTTCTACATATATTAAATAAGTGCTATGAGGAATGTAAACTGCCAGAAGAGGCTGCAGAAGTTATAATTAGACCTATTTATAAGAAAGGAGATAAACAATCTTGTAGCAACTATAGACACATCAGTTTAGTCAATACGAATTTAAAATTGTACACTTCACTTCTAGCAGAAAGGTTAGACAAATGGTGTGAAAGCAATAAGATCACTTCAGAGTACCAGGCAGCATATAAAAAGAATTATGGATGTCAGGATCACATATTCGTTTTAAACAGTATATTACAGTTAAATGTCAGCAAAAAAGTTGTACGCTATGTTTATAGATTTAACTAAAGTGTTTGATAACATAAATCATGAAAAACTGTGGAAGAAGCTCCATTACCTTGGTGTTAGCAGTAAGTTTATCTCAAATGTAATGAATATATACAACAATGCAAAAGCAAAAGTGAGGACAAGTTCCGGAGAGAGTTCCTTCTTCAAACTACGAAATGGTGTGATGCAAGGGGAATCACTGAGTCCGAAATTATTTTCATTATTTCTAGAAGACTTAGTTAAGCTGTTGCATGACTCGAAAATCGCAACAGTTAAAGTTGGAAAAGCTGAAGTTCACATATTATTATACGCTGATGACATGATTGTATTAGCTTATAATGCTCATGACTTGTACGAAAAAATATTTATACTAGAAAAGTATTTTAATGATAATGATTTAACTATAAGTTTAGACAAGACAAAGATTGTACTGTTTCAGAAGTCGCAAAAAACACATGTGAAGCCCAAATTTGTATGGAAAGACTCTACTATAGAAATAGCTAATAACTATACCTACCTTGGCGTACCATTTCATGATAATTTATATTACGGTAAAACTTGTAAGCACTTTGTAAATAAGGGTAATAACGCTCTTAATCAGTTAAACTCAGTCTTCAAGCGTGCTAAGATCAACAAGCTTGATGCTCGACTAAAACTATTCGACTCATTAGTAACATCAGTGTTATTTTACTGTGTTCATGTATGGGGTGTAACTCAGATAAATATACTAGAGACATTCCAAAGTGATTTCCTAAAACAACTCTTCTGGTTGCCCAGATTCTCCCCAAACTGGTTTGTAAGATTAGAGACTAACTGTGTTCCAATTAGTGTATCCTTTTTGAAAAAATTGATATGCTTCTGGAGAAAAGTTTACTCTAGAAAACCGGGTTCCCTAATTAGAGAATGTTATAATGAACTAAAGATTAAACATAATTGTAAGAAACTAAGAAATAATTGGTATAGTGAGCTTGAAAGACTATTATGTAACTTTACTGAGTATAACATCTCTGACCTGGAAAGACTGTATGATAGTAATAAGCTGTGTAGTGGGAAAATTGTGAACAAGATGAAAGAGTTTATAAATGAAAATGACATTAAACGCATGAATGAAACTACCATGATCCCTAGATACAGAAACCTGAACACATGTAAGGCAAGAGACGTTTTTAAATACTTTCAAAAGCTGGAAGCTCTTGCGGTTAGCAGTACAGTTAAGATTAGATATACCTAAAGTAAGTGTAGAAGGCAAAATTATATCACTTAAAACGATGTCTAGCGATTTTAATAAGGAGTTTAATGAACTAAACAACTGCTTAGTATGTACATTACGTAAACCTGAAGACCTATTTCACATAATATCCGAGTGTCCCGCATACACTAACGAAAGAATCAATACTCTAAAAAAGACAAACGTAACACCTACTGAGTATAATACAATAATACAATGCTGGCTATGCAACTTTGTCAATACAAGTCAACTTTAACAACTTTTGTTCGTTGTACGAATTTTTGAAGAAGATACTAACTATAAGAGATAACTGGATAAGCAATTTCTGTATCTGACTACCACTAATCAAGATCAAATATTTATAACTTAAGAAAATCTTTGATTGTAAGGGCTTGGCCAAATCAATCTAGCACTCAAATAAGCCAATACAATACAATACAAAAAAGTCGAGATGTTAAGGAGAATAGTAACCTCCACTAACACTTTTTGGTGTACCCTTCCTTTTGGGGTCGCCGTGACAAGAAGCGAATTACAATGCTTCCGTCGGCTGAGTACGCTGGGCGAAATTCCATATTGCCCGTGAGGAGTCTCATTGTAATGAATTAGTTCCAATACTCTGGGTCATGGTGATTGTTGGTGGAAGGGTTGTTTTGCTCAAGCTTTTGATATTTAGATCCCTTTGGGATGGAACTAATTTCGTTGAACAGATATCTCAATTTCAAGTCCCCCAAGTCTGCCGGATTCAGCCTGATGATGCTAGGCTTATACAGTTCACCATTCTGCGTAAAGCCTTTGTTCTCTGCCCTTATGTAAATTGACCAAAGTCGATCTACTTGGTCATAATACTTCTTTATTCCTTTACTTCGTTTGACTGTTACAGACATTTGAAATAATTATATTTGCATTTACCTTGAGGAAGTTTATCTTAATTCCGTCATCGTAAAAGAACTCACTCCTTGGGTCGATGTTTTCTTTGCACTTAGTGATGTCGCTGGTGCTGGGAGTTTCTGAACTAAGGAGAATCGTCAAATCCTCCAATACCTCCAGCGTTAGATACGACGATTTCCAACTTGAACAAATTTATGCAAAACATTCAGAAGCAAACTGATTCGAATACTGCTGCCTTGAATCAACTCATGAGTTTCCTCAATCCAGTCATTTCGACATAAAATTCTTTGTCTTTTTCTATTCCTGTCTCCACACCGTTCTCACCTAAAGTAGATTCTCCGACAGCTGGCTTTAGTGGTGGAAGTAGTTTCATTTTTAATCCAATTGTACAAAGCAGTACGACGACTAGCACGACGATTCCGACAACAACAACGACGACAAGTACTATCCTAAATCCGATTTCGTCCGATTTTCGAGTTCCATCAACTCCGACAGGTCAAACAGTAACCTTTAATTCTACCCTTCCATTCTCTGTACCACAACCACTGTATTTGGTCGATCCTTTCAGTTCAACTCCCCTTCCTGAGTACAATCCCAAAGTAATGACTGCGGGGTCATTTGTTCAGGAAGTTGAGTAATACTTGATACTCCGACTTAATTTAATGAAACTTAATTAAACTTAATTCCTCGCTTATTTCCGATTGATAGTGACACTGCACGTTGGTGGAGGGAAGTAAAACATAAATATAGTGAATGGGGTGAATTTTGAAGCAAATTTGCGGAATACAGCCATTACAGCCATAATCAGGATGATTTGCGTTTCAAACTCTTCCAAAAGACTCAACGCTTAGATGAACCATTTGAAACATATGTGTGGGATGTTGCTGCACTCTTCAGAAAATTGGACCACGGAAAATCTGAACACGACATCAAGGAGAGGATTTTAAAATCTTGCTTGCCTGAGATCGCTACACATTTGCGCTTGCAACATTTTCATGATTTGCCTAACTTAATTTCCACTGCACGCGATATTATTCACGATCTGAATAAAATACGGAAAATTGAACGGTAGCAGCTTTTCCGTGTTCGCCAAGAAGATCCTATCGTCACCTTCGAACGAGATCGGAGCTCTTTCTACCCTAGGACCTTCTACTCTACTCGACCTGCCGTGGAGAAGTCTGAGGGAACACGAAAATTCACTTTTTAATCCAATCAACAAGAAAGAAGTAGAGCTTACACACCTTTGAATCACACGAATTACAATAGAAACTCAACATATCACAAGGGTTATGGGAAGACACAAACCAACTTTAATCAGCGTAGTTCACAAAGTAACACAAGCCGTAGCAGTGTACAGTGTGAGTACTGCCATAATGCAGGTCACACTGTCACTGAATGTCGTAAAAAGAGATGGGCCGAGTCACGACGAAATGACTCGCGTTCGTCCTCTTCAACAACTTCTTCAACTCCGAATTTGGGAAACTGATTCGGGAACAGCCAGTTACGGGGTCTCTTCTGTTCCCTACACAAATAAACACTAAGCTTACACCCCAACTCACAATAACACTAACAGGTGATCATGCACACAGTATACTCACATGCTTGCTTAATACGGGCGCCTCACACTCATTTATCAATGAGGAAACTGCACGCTCACTCAATGCAATCGTCTCACGTAACGTACTTCCACCTGTAACGATAGGTAATTCGACTTCAATTAATACAATGGGAACAGTAATATTATCCTTTGCACCAGCAGATCAAAGTTTCACTCACGAATTTCATATTCTAAAGGATCTTCCTTTTAAAGCCATTCTAGGCGTAGATTTTTTTCGTAAATCTGAAATGATCCTGGACCTGGGGAAAGGGACATTCAATTTTACTAATTTTCAGTCTAATCCAATTTCATTTTTTAATCAAGAATATTTGTGTGCCTTACAAGGACTTACTGAAAATCAGGAGAAGGAACTCCAGTCCTTATTATCCACATTCCAGATGTTTTGAATTACAAAGTTGGTTGTACTCAAAGGACGGAGTGCAAACTCGTTTGCAATTCGGAACCGATTGTACAACGAGCGTACAGAGTTCCTAAATACAAACGGGACATAATAAAAGAACATATCGACAAAATGATTAAACTAAGAATAATTAGACCTTCAGAATCCGAATGGGCTTCACCAGTAAATCTAGTAAAAGAACGAGATGGTCATCGGTTCACAATAGATTATCGCAGACTTAATGCGGTAACAAAGTCAGATCCTTTTTTTATTCCACGAATAGAGACTTGGTGATGCCACATTCATTTCCAAGATTCCTCTTGAAGGTCTTTCTAAAACCAAATATTTACTCGTCGAATATGAATGTCGAAACCCTGTAATTGTGAGAAATGTAATAATAAATATTGACTGATTTTATGACTACAAAAATATTTATGCAGTAGGAAAGTGGAATTTATATCGTTTTAGCCCAGGTAATTGGGCTTATAGGAGAATGTAATCCGTCCGTCCGGACGTCTGTCCGTCGTGAGTCAAGATGAGTAGACTCCTCCGCCGTTCTCTCTAGACAGACACTACAGACAGACGACGTCTAGTAATCTTGGTCGTGAATGTGTCAAGTGTAACTCATACACTGATGCAGTTACAGCTTGGAAATGTGGCATGAATGTTGCAAAAATACTTTCCTTGTGCCTCTCAAAAAATACATCCTAAATTGATTAAGTCTGCCTGTGTGACTGCTTGAGTGCTGCAAAGCGGATTTCGCGTATATTTGAATTTCTCATGTGTTTCTGAACTTAATTATTGATGCGCTTATCTAACTTGTCCTCGTGGCTGCGACAAAAAGCGCATAACAACGGATGGTAACAGCCATTACCGGGAGCTTCAATTAATAGTTTCAAACTTTCAAAGAATTTATTTAATTTAGCCACCCACGCCTACATAAAAAAATAACAGAATCGCTGTCGGAATTCACTCGTCCATCACCAGCTTTTTAAAACTTAATCGCAATTAAAAACAATTTTTTAAGCAAGGAAATGTATGCATTATATATTTGAGAATTTATTTTAAAATTTTAAAGCAGGGTTTAGTTTTAATTGAAACTCCCGTGACTGCCGTTGTTATGCGCTTTTTGTCGCAGCCACGAAGACAAGTTAGATAAGCGCATCAATACATGATTGCTTTTTCAAAGCCTTTTGTTAACTATTATCCGTCATTTGGGCTGCAAGCTGAACCTTTAGGCTGACCACAAGCCTTAGAAACGGAGGTTAAGTGTGTTTCTAAGAAACAGTGTTATACGTTAACTTTTTCGAGGCATATTTCCACCAAAAGTGTTAGCCTTTAAACGTAGTAATCAATATAAGGCGATATTTCTTAGCATGTTAACAATCTTACACGTAAAATTAATTATGTGGGCTTTGAGAATCTACTTGGTGTAGGTTTTTCCCCCAGCGCGGGCATATTTACGGAATAGTCGTTGCTAGCGACGAGGCGAGTAAAAACTATGAGACTGAAATAAAAGATGATACCAAAATGAACCTCAATTAAAAACACGTAATCATAGAGCAGACGCTGTTACGTAGTTTCGACACACCTTGGTTATCAGCCAAATGTCTACCTTTCCCTGTGTTTCCACGACAATTTGATCTTCACTCGTTTCCTTCTCCTTTGTAGATTCTCCTTAGTTTCACTTCCGCACTCCTCGTGTCAACATCTCCGCTGGCTCCTCCTCCAACAGATCCACACCCACCCAAAGAGTAAGTTAACCCCACTCCCTTGCGTGTGCCTCATTAAGTGAACCACCAAGTTACAGTGTAATTGTGTCTAACCAACCACCCCCACTTACTTTCCGCAGGACTGAGGAAGCAACATGGAACCCCGACTTGTCCTGTTTTTTGCACCCGTCGTTCTCGTCCTCCTCAGCGGAAGGAGCGCCACCAGCGATAATGCCATCGTAGACGACCCGCAGCACTCCACTGAAGGCGTCAAACTCTACTGGAAATGGGAGGGTCTTCGTACTGACGTCATCCGCATCGCTCTCAGGGAAGTAGGCAACCCTTGCTCCGCCACTGTCAATCAGACTTACGCTAACATTTTGCTGGACGACCTTTACTCTTACTCCAAGCCCAATGGGACGATCGACTTCTTCCTCCGACGGAAATCTTTCTACAAGAGGCAGTTTGACGAGATCCTCGTCGACGCAATCCTCCAGAACGTCTCCATTTGCCTCTACACCAGCAAGAAACTCGTCTGCGACTCCACTAGCAACACCTGCGTCCACTGTAAAAGCCTGCCTGCGGACTATGACTTGAAAACGAGGAACGCGTGTCGATTCCCGGGAACAGGAGGGGAGGACGCGGAGGTGGTTGCTTTAATCCCGGGGGAACTTCCGGAGGCAGATCGCCTGAGCAGGCCGCCACTTGGAGAGGAGGAAGGGGCGTGTGGAAGTGGCTGGCTGAATGCTGAAGACGCGAAGCAGTGGCACACGACCATCACTTTGAATGACGACTATAAGAAGAAGGGTCCTTTCTCAAACTGTTCGATGAATGTGGAGGCGGAGATCGCATTCGCACTCCTGGATCGCCTCGTTAGAGGTGCAACGGCCCTGGAAACGGAGATAGCCGAGTACAGAGACTGGTGGGAGGACAGGCTGTGGGTGTTCAGGGGCGGCAAGTACCTCAACCTCGCCTTCTGTCGACAAGTTGGAAGTGGGGGCCCCTTTGTGTGTGGAAAGGATGGTGTGTGTCTCACGTGTGCGGCTTTCATCGTCCACAATACGACGGAAATCATCGCGGCGTGTCCGGAGGAAAGTGGGCGGCCGGAGGATGTGAAGACACGAGCGCAGAACTGCGCCGATTCAAAATTGACAACGACCAAGGACGGCAGTAGTAGTAGCAGCGGCGGTAGTGAAAGTGAAGGATACGGGACGGACGAGACGAGTGAGACGACACAGAGCAGGGGCGTAGGAATGGGGTCATCTCCTGTTGCAATCGCAGTCGCCCTCTCCTTAATGTCTAACCTTCAAACCTTGTAACCTCAACTTAATCTTTCTTTTTTTGTGATAATTCGGGATGATCCCGAATGTCGTGTCTCAAAATTTGTGGTGGATTAAAAATCAAAATTGTCCTTCAGTCTCGCGAGTGTTAACCAGTTGAGTATTTTCAGCCAGCCTTTGTACCTCGGTCTCGATTCCATAAGTACACCATTGGTACATTTATGTAGAGGCATATAGTTGGTGCCTGTAAAGGTCTCTATGGGTTATCTTTTTAGCTTTCGGCCTGAATTTCCACACACACACACACACACACACACACACACA
>JAQGBV010002209.1:0-12288 GCA_034698685.1 Isotomurus pseudopalustris
CTCCAAAACTTGATACGATCTTCCTATTCACGTGAAACGTATATGTACAAAATTTCAATGAGATTTGTTAAGCCGTTCTTGAGTTATCGTGCGCACACCGGACGGACGGACATCAAACTAATCTTATAAGCCCAAATTGACTGGGCTAAAAAACAATAGCCAATTTTAATTTAATTTTAAGGAGTCTATTTCTTCTGGAAACTGACTTCCAACCGGTCTGGCTTCTTCTTATCTCTTCGGGATCTTCCGGGTTCTGGTGGGGAACTCTGCTGTGGAGATGATGGTGGGACTTCCAATGGAATTTGTTCTGCTTCTGGTTCAGCTACTTGTTGTTGGGGGCAATCTTCGTCGTCTCCATATTCTTCACCAGTTGTAGTCGATTCCGGCGATAGGTTTTACCGTTCACCTTCACCAGGAAGGAGCGGAAACCAACTTTCTTCACTTCATTTCCTTACTTCCACGTCATCTCACCCGGCAGCTTCATGCTGACGGCATCTCCTATCTTCAGCTCGGGGAGCTCCTCAGCGCCACGATCAAAGTACCGTTTCTGCTTCTCCTTGACAGCTGATATCTTCTCTCTGACATCTGGGACTCCATGAGGCTCGAACACAGTATTCTTGGCTGGTACTGTGGATCTCGTACGGCGTCTTCCAAACATTCTCTGGGCAGGGCTAACTCCTGTCTCAGGTTAAGAAATATTTGTCCAATCTAAAATAGTTAGATAAAAATCTCCACCAGCAGTTAGAGCCTTATACGTGAGGGACTTGCACACTCCAACAGCGTGTTCAACTTTCCCGTTGCCTCGTGAATGTCTAGGGTTGATCAGTATCTGGTCAAATCCAAACTGCTTCGTGAATGACCGGAACTTATCCCTTTCGGTGGCTTTTTTCAGTGCCTCAAGTCGAAGCTTCGTGTTGGCAATATCTGCCCTCGTTGACACTTTTTCCACTCGGAAAATCCCTTCCAGCTGACAAGCGGTGTCATCACTGGTGTAGCTGGTTCGGCTTTCATCCTTCAGCTCATCTCTCATGGTCACAGGTACGTGGCTTGGGGAGTTGGCATCTGAACTCTCCTCCATTCTCATATGCGTTTGGTCCATGGCTCTTGACATTCGTTGTCCTTGACCGTCGTATTCGTACCTACGGCAGACATCACTCTTGGTCAGACCATCAGCCCCCTGTCCAATCCGCATCTCCACAAGGGAAGACCGACTCTAGCCATCCGAGGCTGATGGCGATGACCTTGATGTCTCCACCTCATCACAGTCTAGGATGCTGAGCAACCCTAATTGCTCAGATATTTTTAGGCTCAGCTGTGGCTGAGCATTAATCTTAACAATGAGGAAATCTACATATCGTACCTCACCATTAACCTTCATCTGAAAGTTGCATTCTCCTCGGCAGGGAAATCTCCTTCCACCATACATCTTGATGCAGGTAAGCTTCTCCTTCTGCAGCCTTGAACCGTTCTTATCTCCTGTGACGCGGAGATATTCCTTACATGGGAGGATCGACATGGAGGCACCAGTGTCGATGACAAGCTGCACACCTTCATCACTCCCGATGAATTTCAGCGTCTTCATTGCCTTCTGCTGCCGTCTTGATCTGACGTTGAAAGCTGTCACCTCCTCTGTCGATGCTGACTCTCTTCTCCCACGTCTTTTGCACTTCACGGCAAAGTGATTCTTCTTCCGGAATCGCAGGCATTCTTGACCGTAGGCTGGACACGCCTCCTTCTTCCTCTCGTGGCTTCTTATACAGAAGCGACACTCCGTTTCCTCTTCTTCGGAGTCTTCCTCCTTGGTGTCTGGAGTTTTCTCTACCTTCGTCTCCACACGACTGAATCTTCTAACACGATTCACCTCCGTCAACTGTGAGTCTCCCTGGATTGTCCTCATGTGTGTGTGTGCCATTTCTGTTGCACGCACAACATCTATTACGTGGCTCAGTGACGGGTCTAGTTCACGTAGGAGTCTCTGACTCACCCGATCGTCCTTCAGCCCGAGAACAACTTGGTCACGGATCCGTCTCTCCTTATCTGAGAAATTGCAGCCATCCAATAGTTTCTTCAGGTCTGTTACGAAGGCGTCGACCGGTTCTCCTTCGTCCTGTCTCCTGCAGCTGAACCTGTAGGTTTCGTACAAGACGCAGGCTTTAGGGACACTGTAGTTTTCAAATTTATCCAAAACTTTATTCAACTCCTCAGCGTCTCCCTTCGCCGTCCACTCAAAATTGTGGAATAGATCCACGGCCTCTTCTCCAATGACGGAAAGTAGAACTGCGACACGAGCTGCTCCAGCCTTCGACTTACAGTCCGTACAACCTCGTAATTGGTAAAGGCGATTTTGAATCGTCTCTAGTTTTCTTTAATGTTCCCCTCCCGGAGACTTAACTGGCGAGTAAGTGGAACTATCTGGGCGGTTGACGTCATCACTGGCGTTGTTGTAGACGTTGAGGTTGAAGTCATGATATTCTTCTTCTTCTTCGGGGAATCTTCCACAGAACTCATTCACCCGGAGACCGATTTCAGTGGATTAGTTAAAAACAAAACAGATAAGTCGCTTGAGGGTTCGTTCACAACAAACCACCTGGCACCAGTAAAGGATTTTAGACTTCCCAACTCCATTTCTAAAAATAGAAGTTCCGAGTTGACGGCGGTGGTGGTTGATGATGATGGTGGTGGTGGTGGTGCATGCAGGAAAGGGAAATGAGCAGAGAGAGAGATGCTGAATGAAAGATGCAATGTGCATGTAATAAAATTAAGTAGGGCACAGTGTCAAGTTAGGATTTCATCTTTATTAATAAAAAAACAAAACCTAAGGAGAGGCCTCATGAGCAGCGAGACTCAATTCGTTGAGTTCGCGAATCTCGTTCATGATGGTAGTCCTCTCCAACTCTCGGTCAACGTCAGGATTACGAGTCCTTGGCTGAGTACTGCCAGTGGGGGTGAGGTAAACCGGACCCATCTCCATTTCTTCATCTCTGGGTGGTGGTGTTAATGAGTAATTCATTCTCACGAGTGTAGAATGAATTTTACCCATTAGCCAAGATAATCCTCTGGTAATGATCTCCTTTTTCTTCCCAGAGAGAAGCATGACGAGGATTAAAATCACTCCAGCCACGAATATGAAACCTGTAAATAAAAATGTAATATTAATATATGAATCTTATAGATGCAGAACATTTTTAATTAAACTAAAGCTTACCATAGTCTACAGTAGCAAGTAGAGGTGATGAAATCGCCGGAGGATGTGGTGGTGGAGTTGTGGTTGGACACAACCTTTGACCTCCCGTCTCCAATTCTTTGAAGATGACTCCAAAGATGCTTCTTGTGTCACTCACACAGGACGTTTCGCCACTTTCGTAGACAAACATCTACAGTTGCCGTTTAGGCAACCTAGACAATCGCGAGATTTAATGCAATCACTCATGATTAAATCCAGGTGTTTCTCAGGCGGAAAATGGCGCTTCTAGACTCCTGATTAACAAGAATTTAGATCCTGTGTGCTCACAGGTATGAATTTGTTGCGGCACGCAATGTGACAATTAAACTCTAAAATCCCGAATTAGCTAAAATAAATGCTAATTTTCAGCAGTTATAAAAAATTTTAAAGCCAATTTAAAAATTATAGCTCACAAAAAAATGCGCTGCACAAAATTAATTTTTTTTTTCGTTGGGCTTCCTTGAAAATTCGTATAAACAAATCAACCAAATAATTGAAATATGCTGTTTTTAATTTTTTAAATTTAGAAAAGGACGTTTTCACGTTTTTGACTGCACACAATTGTGATTATGTGTGATAATTGCACGAAAAGGGACGAATTCCGCATTAAACGCTGCCTGCATATAAAATCATCTTACACACCGAGTAGGTGTTAAATGACAGTAGATTATACAAACTCAATTTAATTGTGAGATGTCTAGTCATTTCTTAATGTCTAGTTGTTGAATCTGGACGTCTCTTGCAAAATACTGGTTTAAATCATGGGCAAAGTTTTTGCATTGGTGGTAGCAATTTTTGTTACGGTTGCTGTGGCAACACATCATTGCAATCCATTTGCTGACTGCAATCAGTGCTACGCCCAGAGACAATGTGTTAACGGTCTCGTGGTTTCAGACCCTGGATGTTTCCCCAGGAATCGTTTGGTAGAGCTTAAAGTTGAGATAACCTTCTCGACTCATAAGGCGTGCAGACGCCATCAGAGAACAATTGGTAATTTATTTTTTTTTCTCCTACAACTAGTTTTTATTATTTTGGGCATTTGGATTTAGTTTATCTCCGTCCCACAGAAAAACTAGCAGCAATACGTAGACCTGTTGTAGCTGACAAAACAGCTACGGACTTTCAGCCTATTCAAGCTGTAGCTGTTGAGTCACCACAGAGAACAACTACCACCATGACGACTCTAGTGCCCACGCCGATGCCATCATCTGCAGGTGACGATGAATCAACGACGGGAGTTCATCCCGTTGTTGATGAACCAACAGAAGTAGCTGCTGCTGAGTCTTCTACACCAATTTCTGAGATAGTTTCAATGGAAATTACCACATCTGGAAGCAATGGAGAGGATGCTACTCCTTCTCTCCAACCAGAAGTCGTCACGACCGATTAAGTTACTTATGATGTGCTTGATGTGGATTCCTCAACATTCAAGGATCCATCAACAATCAGCAATTTATGGCAAGATGTGCTGACTGAAGGGACGACTCCTTCATTAACTAAAAAACCTTACAAAATAAAGGTACAATTACAATAAGATGTTATAGAAAAGTAAAAAAATATAGCGATTATTATCGCATTTTCAGGAAACTGCTAAACAGAGGATGTACAGACAACTGTGCATCTTCACAAAGAAAATGAGAAAATATTCCAGCAAGTATGCTGACACTGAGATCAATTCGTTCGCCAAAGCAAGCCCGGTCTTCGAAAATCCTCATTTGTGTGATTTTTTGATCACTAGGATTGAAATGAACGAGTAATGGTATTTTGGCCGTTTAATAATTGTTTCAACCATCCATAATAATTATAGAGCTTTACTTCAATTACTTTAGTAAAGTCAATAATATTTTACTTCAAAATTCTATCCGATTCACCTTCGTTTAATACATCATCAATTTCACGATGCACCTTTTCCTTGACATCAGGATGCAAAATCATGTACAGCAGTATTTGCTTCAAGAAGGCGCTACTCGTATCATTTCCTCCATTCAGTAAATCCATAAACAAAGCGTAAAAATCCTCCTCTGAATTTTCATGGTCAAGTTTCAGTCAGGGTTTCGATGTTCCTTTAACAGCAAGAAGCATTAATTAAAGTTAAGTACAGACTGGGAGCAAAGACTGGGAGCAAAAAAATACTTCCAACTTCCAACGCTCCTGCTTCTCCATTTGTTCCAATGGTCTGATTGAACAAGCAGTTTAGCTTCTTCCACAAAACTTGATCCCATTATTTTGAACTTTCCGAATCTGTATTCTTTCAGGAATTTCACAACCCACGTTCTTTTCTTAGCCCAAAACTCTCCGCTACTGAAGCTAATATTTTGTAGCATTACTTCAATTGCTTCGCAGAGGAAATGCATCAAAAATTATCTTTTACTTACCAATTCCGATGTCCTTATTGAAACAATTCTCAGTTTAAGCTGACGGAGGAGTTTGTGCAAATGATGGGAGGGTAAGGATCTGATATGTTCAAATATATTTCACATTACTCATTACTCAGGTATCAATTCATTCATCACAAAATAACTTCCTGTATTGCTGTATTTAATGGGAGTGTTTGTGTGTGGAGACTGGTAGCTGCAATTAAATACTCGGACAAAATTGGGTTTTTCTGGTGGAAAACAGGCAAACAATCACAACAAGCACCGCTAATGACTGATTTGTTCTCCAGGAGTCTACCGCACCACAATTCCTCAAGTCATGGAGACATCAATTCAATGTCGAATTTTTCGACAACTCCAAAAGGAGAAGGAGATTACTACGGAAGTCCAAAGATTACACAGTAGATTTCGGCAAGCCTGGCTCAGTAGAAGACGACACCAATTGCGAAGAGTTCTACTCGTGCTTCTCGGAGAATTCCTCTCTCCAAGTCGAAGCAGATGCACAAAAGAATTTAATGGAGACCTCAGGAAGCAACAACAAGTCGATTTTCGACTCATCTGCTCCCATCCAAGTCGACGAAAAGCTCGACACTTCCAACCTTACGGGAGAAGTGTTGACATTCTCTGTGTTCCAGGCTTGAGAAGTGTTGAAACTAGTGATTCATGATGGATACCTCATCCACACTGATGGAGACTTTATTGTGCAGTGTAAGTGGGATTAAAACTGTCTCACAAGTCTTTAGGAAGAACGTTGTGACTCAGAGACAGAGAGTGTCGAATTTCGACTAAAGTTCGATACGATGAGGAAGCAGATGAGAGAGAGAGGAGTTTTATAATGGAAAAGAAGGATTTTCGAAGGTTTGACGAAGCAGTGAGTTCTTTCATTGAGGCGAAGGCTCTTGAGGAATTCACAAAAGCGTTGCAGTGTACAAAGTGCTACACCCAGTTTTCAAGGGCGATGGCTAAGACGACAGTCAAAGTGGACGGAGGACGTGTCGGAGGTTCAAAGGAAGTTAAAGTTTGTCCGACTTGCGATTGTGAAGTGCTGGTGACGCTGGACGCAATCCCGCTGCCGAATAACGAGGGGAATTGGATGAGGTTGACTTGAGGAAAGGACCTTTGAGGACTTCCACTACTGTCTCAGGTGAGTACTTAAACTATCCTAAGGTCATTCGCAGCTCTAGTTCATTCTTAGATTTTTAATTGAAATTGTGACCTTGTGACCTTTGCAGTGAGCCGTGCAGGATTCGGACGAAGATCTGCAAGTGCAAACCTCAGTCAATCTATTCCGAAGCACTCAGACGGAAGGTCGAGTAAGTCACCAAGGATAATTGAATTTCTACGGCAGCTTCCATCAAGTCTGACCTTCAGGTCGCGACCTTCTCCTTCCCACCAAACACACCAACTGCAGCAGAGCTTTCCGGGAGATTCTCTTGAGAACGAAGAAGACGACGACCATGGAGGAAGTATCCACAGGTTGTATAAGAGCGACACTCCCTCCAGTTCAGACACAGTGCCAAGTAAGCAATAGCACAGCTCTTCAGCTTATCGTATTTAACGTGGGAAAAGAAGCTTATCCAACTTTCTGGTGTACTTATCTTTCTCTTCTCCTAGACACCAAATCAGACTCCTAATCAGACATTGAAGTGTTAAGCAACGACAGTAGCAGCATTGAAGTTCTCGCGAAGCAGTCATGCGGAGAAAGAGCGCTTCCTCAGACGTCGAGTAAGTCACCAATTCTTAAATGTCACCTTTCTAATTCCAGTGATTCTCATGCATAAATTATAAATATTTGTTTGAATTCAGAGCAGAGGAAGCGTTGGAAGTCCCCATTTACCAAGGAACCAATCACAAATTAAGTCAAACTCTACATGTCAGAGTCCACGTCCTCTTTCTCCTGTGCTGACAGTATGGTCACGTCCTACGAACGTCAACATCAACAAGCTCAACATTTGCATCTCTCACCGTCTTCAAGTCAGGTGATGAGAAGAGGCTACTCACATTGGTGAAATGTGTCGTCACCTGCGACGCGTCTCCAGGTGGAGTTTCTTGGGAATCGTCATCTTGTCCAGCAAGAAGATGTGCATCTTCAGAATTCAGGGACATGAAGGGTAAAGCCCACACACACACGATTAAAATCAACCTTACTTTTACATGAAGCCAATTCAGACACCCCTGACTCTCGATATTACAGAGGAAGAGGATATTTTTCCAATTTGTATAGGTGCCAAGGTAGTGCTGAAAAGAAACTTTAATCTCTCATTGAGGCTAGTGTCCGGTTCATGTGAAGTTGTTAAGGGGTTTATATTTAGTTCTGAAAACGAGACGAAAATTCCGGATATTTTACTTCTGCACTTTCCAGACTACATTGGACCATTGCTTGATGGATTAGTGCCTATTCCACAGAGTACAGAGAAAACCAAGAATTCTTCTACTGTTATAACTTTTAAACTATCAAAGTTTCCTGTGCGTTTAAATTATAGCCGGTCGATCCATGCATCCCAAGGCTCTCAGTTTAATCAAGTTGCAGTCTTGATTATAGAGAACTCTTTACTAACGGATTTTATGTTCAGCTGTCAAGAGTACGAAAACTGTGTGATTTCTGCATCCTGAATAAGTCGATCTCGATTGAACGCTTTGCTGGTTTCGACTTTTTTCGTTGATTAAAGGATCAAATCGCAGAGTATAAAAGGTTAGGCATATTTGAGGCTTCATTAGGAGTGAAATCAAGGAGAAACAATGCCGATTGTGGATCCACTGAGGCCGATCATTAAAATCACACGAAATCCTTTTCGAAAACCCCCAGGGAATATTTTAAAGATATTTCTTTGTCCCTATTCAGATTGTGAAGCGACTTTTTATAGATACTCTCAGTCTAACAGACATGCCTTTGTCGCACATTTTTGCCTAAATTAAGTTATTACACTCAGTGCATAACAAATAGGCTAGGGTTTGGGGGAAATACTGCAGGACAGTCAGCTCCGTTAGATTTACAGCTGGGAAAATTTAAAATTGAAGGAAACGTGTTCAGAGGGACACTTTTAACCCTACGGCAGGAAATTGAGATCCCAATTGGTTCAATCTCTGAACTTCTTGAATACGGTTTTCAAGATTTAGAAAATATTCTTTCGCATTTCATTCAACTTTACACAGGAGTTAGAGCAAGCGTTTCTATTCATGTTTCTCTTCAGGATATGAAGGGAAAAAACTCGTTTCATGGAAAAGCTCTCTTAGGTTCGGATACTAGATGTGGTTGTAAAGCATGAAACAAGTTTCTCTTATTCCAGTCTAGCAGATTGCGCTCCTCACCACGCGAAAGAATAATCCTTATTTAGATGACGCTGAAATTATACTGAAAAATTTGCACTGACAACTGATAATATTTACAATGCCTGATTTTCTTCACATATAATGTTCTCATTAAGTCAATAATTATAATGACGAATGCACCAGGAATAGATTTTAGTTTAAACTTATTCTAATACTATGAATGCACATGCAAAAGTGAAAAGACTTTGAAGAATGAAAAAAATTCTGAACCTAAAGTCTTCGCATAATGCATAAATAGTTGTTTGCTACAAATATTAATTATGTAGTTATTGTGGTTTGAAACTGATGTATTTCATTTGATCACAATACCTACTTTTATTCCGGTTGTGGCAAAGTTACAAAATGTACTTGAATTTGATCTCGAGTGTAAGTTGTATTGATAAGTTATTGTAGAAGGACTACAATTTAGCAATACTTGGTATTGATTGTACCTAACCATTTAGTTGACACTTTGAAAATATATTTGGTCTGATTAATTTAACAATACCAAAGGGTCTAATTCCTTTACTGAATAGGCAGCGCAAGCTTATCCTTCAAAACGAATTCCTAAAAGACGATGCATAGAAATTAGCATAACAACTTAATCCTAACGATTATCTTTCGCTTAGGCGAGGAGCTTAATATGCTAGAGAGGAATAAGAGAAACTTGTTTCATGCTTTACAACCACATCTAGTATCCGAACCAAAGAAAGCTTTTCCATGAAACGAGTTTTATTTTTTGCTTTTGATTCTAAAATTTGATCAATAATGCTATAAATCGATACATTCAAATTTAGTTGCTGTGCTAGATCTGAAAGAATATTTTATAAGATTTGTGGACTCTAGAAGTTCACAGAATCTATGTTCGAAACCATTATAAGTTGTATGAAAAGAGGAACAGCGGTTATAAAATATGAAAGTGTGTAGTTCACTCGCACGAAAGGCCCGCTTTGGTTAAGTTAAAAATAGGAATCTAATTTATTATATCATATATTCCTTAACTAGATATTGAGATAGATTAGTAGAACACCCGATCACGATTCGACAGCGGATCAGGAAACCCGTCACAGGTTCGTTAAGGACATAAGCTTCCTCAGTCTCAGAGAGAAGCAAGTACAGATTAAACGAGTTCACTGGAAGTGACTCGTATTTATAGTTACGAAGACAAATAATCGATTACGAGGGACTTCAGTCCACTAAAATAATAATAGAATTTAAGAAATATAGTAATAGAATTATTATGAAGTAAATGGGTCGTGAGGATGCACACATTTGGTTGGGGCGTGAGCCTGTCTCTGGCTCATCTCCTTTGGCAGTCACACCCGTAAGAGGAACTTTTACACCATATGAAGGTACGCCTTGCATACTAAATAAAATAAATTTTTGTTGTAAAGGAGAAAAATATGTCCCGTAATTTTCTAAGTGCAATATTTGACTTTCTTAGCTGTAATGAAGGCAAGTTATCTCTTGGAAGTAACTGAGTTTCATGCAGTTAACCACCAATATCAATTGCAACGAGCGATTGTGTCAACTGCATAAACTTCTTTATCGAACTCAGTTTTAAAGTCCGATGTGTGAAAGTTATACTTTTAAAAGTCCGATACATGAAAGTATTTGTA
The DNA here is from genome assembly GCA_034698685.1 of Isotomurus pseudopalustris. Classification (NCBI taxonomy): domain Eukaryota; kingdom Metazoa; phylum Arthropoda; class Collembola; order Entomobryomorpha; family Isotomidae; genus Isotomurus; species Isotomurus pseudopalustris. The sequence goes on from JAQGBV010002209.1 coordinate 10,527, forward strand.
ATAGATAGAGATTAAGCACATCGATGCATAGATATTTCGGTGCCCTTATTTAATTATTTTCTAGTGCTAAGTAAATAATTACTTTTCATATGCCAATCAAAGTGCATTTTAACTAACTGAAAGGACAACAATTTAAGTTCAAAATGTTTTTCTATGCAATAGAATTATAATGAATGAATGCAGCAACTGCATGAACTTAAGGACTCTTTATTCATTATCTTTATTGGCTCATTGGCCTTTGATTACTCATTCTGTATTAGCTCCTTCTGTATCAAACTCATCCGCAAAATCCGATATATGAGAGATAAAATTTCTAAAGTAGAATTCATTAAAGGATTAATATAGGAGTGAGATTATGTGCTTAGATACGGGGTAATATTTGTGTCCTTATTTTCTGTTGCTAAGGAAATAATTAAGTACTTAGTAGCTGCCATTAATAATGCATTGTAACGTAGTATGTAATAACACAAATCTTAAGCTAAAAAGGGCTTTCTCAACAATAAAACCATGAAATAGGACGACATGCCTGCTAACCGAGTACTACTTATAACTTAATAATATATAAATAGGGATATCAACACGATTTTCCTTTTGATTTTGACAAACAATGGTTCTATGGAAAGTTAATTAATTAAGGGAGTAGAAAGTTAGCTGAAATCACTACTTTCGTCAGTTCGTTTTGCATAGAAACGTATTTGAAATTTTCTTTTTGAATTTTCGTTGCCAAGGAGAACCAAATATGTGCTGAAAAGTTGCAAGCAGAATACCTTGTAGTCATAATTCCTATATGAGAAAAGATTTGAGGCAAATCGGTAAACATGTGATAGAGATATGCCGGTGGAAAATTTTGGGGAGTATGACGGAATGCATACTTAGCTGAAAAGAGAAAGCCGGCTTTTTTACCTCACCTAAGAAAAAGGAGAAAGCCGGCTTTTTTACCTCACCTAAGAAAAACCAAAGATCACTTATTTTTCTCACCTTACATGAGATATTTCCATCGTTTATTCATCATGTCGAACGTAACGGCTAGTGCTGATTACTTGATTTCATCTCTAAATGTTTTTGCTGAAGACGGTTCTGGGTACACACTTCAAGGAATTAAATTTGTGGAAGTAAGACTAGGAAAATACAGGCCGATGAGGGTCAAGGGATATACTCCTACTCCGAAAGAAATTGGACGCAAAAATGTAATTAATATTCAAACAAAAGACGACTCTTGCTTCATGTTGAGCATTCTTGCTGGTTTGAAACGAGATATGATAAAGCTCTCGAAAACTCCCAAACTAAAATATTCCGACGCTTGCATGAATGAAAAGAAGCGGTTCAAGACGCGCTACAAGAAAATTCTTGCACATGTAAGCTTTTCTAAAGAAATCGACTTTTCTGGTTTCTCTGGTGCTGTAGAATTGGATACGATTTCAGACTTTGAATCACAAAATCCTCACATTTCCGTCTCAGTTTTTGACTACGAGAAAAGAAGCTTGATCCCACTTAGGATCACTGAGATACAGAAAAGTAATCACGTCGACTTGTTGTTATTAAAGCGCATAAAATCTGGATCCAAGGTAAAGAAATTCAATAGTTTAACTAATGTAGACATGGATTTTCATTTTGTACTTTTAACGAATATTTCTTCATTTATGGGTGCACGTGGACTTCGAAAGTCTGAAGTATGTCCATACTGCCTACAATGTGTATTAAGCCTAGAGAAGCACCAAATACGTTGTGGCATCATTGACTCCAAAGTAGTTAGTTTTCCAAC
>JAQGBV010002210.1:0-12287 GCA_034698685.1 Isotomurus pseudopalustris
CCAGCCTGCGTAGCTAAGGTAGTTAGCAATAATTTAGCTTTAATTTGTACCGGAGAGATTCTTTTTAACACCCTGTACCCTTAATTACCGATTGGGCTTTGCATTAAAAGCAATCTCAACGGAGTATAGACACTGCGTTTATATAGGCCCTTTGTGACCCACCCAGCATAAATAAACAAGTGTATTATTTTCTCGTTGGAGATAATACGGCTGGAGCAACCTAAATTGACAAACCAAGACGTTTTCTCCTTTTTCTTAGCAAACAATTTGGATGAAACTTTCATACTGTTTTTAACTTACTAATTTGTCTTGTTTATTTATTAAGATAGGTAAGCTTCTTATGATAAAACCCTTACATACTTTTCATCCTAAAAACTGCCAGATTTGGGTCATTTGGTTCATTGATGAGGCTTTATGTTGAATTTCCTCGACTGTATGATATAACCGGTCGACCACGCGAAGAACAGAATTTATTTCCTATTCTTATGTTCTTCCAGGATAAACTTCGTAGCCACGAAGGATTACTTGAGGTACAATTAGATTTTCTGACCCGGGATCAACTTGGAAGGCTGTTTGAAGCCGATCATATTGAATGATCTCAGCACAGTCTTAAATTCCTCCCTCTTCCTACCTTTTAGGGATTCAAAATTCCATGGAAAACTTTATTTATGAGCATTCCCCCAATGCCTTGATTCTTGCTTCACATATTTCAAGGTTGTATATTACGATTGGTCCCTTACACTTTTATGTATACATTGTAGATTGCCTGCACTCCTCAATACCTCCCAGAATGTTTTATTATCCTCTGAGTTTGTTTTTTCATTTTTGAGCAGGATTCAATGGTAAATTAGTGGTAGTATTTTGCACAGAGCATCTTACTAACTTGTTATTTGATCTAAAACAAGAAGTATTATTATTAAAAATTTCCATTTTTAATAATAAGATTAACAATTTTAATAATATTTATAATAATAATAACTAAAATGAGTGTATTTTTGCAACCCTTATGGTTGTTTTAGCCCAGGTCATATTGGGCTTATAGGAGTACGTAAGGTGTCCGGCTGTCTGACCGTCTGTCCGTCTGTATGTGTCGCCGATTGCTCAAAAACTTATAAAGCTACGGCCACCAAAATTTACAATGTGTCAGAAAAGCGATGCGATTTTATCTTTTGGAAACATTGTACTTAAGTCACCCGTGGCGAATGCTTCTGTCCCAACATGCAGAATTGGTTGAATTTTAGAAATCAACATATCTCACGTGTTTCATAACTAAATGCAGAAATCTTTTCTGTCGCTTATTCAGAAAGAAGTCCTTGTTAATTTTAACTAATCATTGGACATGTAGGTATAATACAAGCCTTAGAAACTGAACTGAAGTCCGTTTCTAAGCAGCACCGAAAAGTTTGTTCCGAGCAGATTTCCGCGAGTATGAATCCGATCGAGTTACAATTTTGAACCAATGTACATCTGCATGATTTATTGTGTTGTAACTTTATTAAGTGTTTAAATAGCTTTCCACATAAGAATGTGTAAACGTTGGGGTAAGTTGATCCATGAGGTCATTTCTTCGTTACAAGATCAATTGGAGCCTAGTTGTTTATATCACATTGTTTAAAATATTTTAGAGATGCTATGTATCAATTTCGAAATAATTCTAACCATTAGTTGAAGCACAATTAGTTAATTAGTGTGGAAGGAAAATTCCTTAGGTTAAGTATACGGGTAAAATGACTCATTTTACCCGTATACTTAACTCATTTTAAATGAGTAATATTGGGAAGGTCAGAGCTCTGGACCTAGAGGTCATAGAGGCAGCGAACTTAAATATTATGATTTAGTAAGCGATTATGAACAGTTTAAGACTTTTACAAATTCTCCAACGGTCTTACATAACAAATTGGAGACGTTTTAAAATCAGTAAAATCTCATAAGCTTATACATAAGATAAATTAATTTTCCCTTGTTAAACTCCCTATCTACGATTCCGACCATACCCTACCTTACACTTTTTGGATGGGAGCTCCCTCATTCAAATCCCGCAGCTCTCTCGCATGTCTCACCTTACATCAGTCCCATATCTTCCACATTGATTTCCATCTTCACCACCCAACCACTTCTCTCCAGCCAGCTTTATCTTTCCACCTAATTGGGAGATAAACTTTTGATCTCCTTTCCCTTTTCGACTTCCTCGCGTCCTTTCCCCAGGATCGGGATTCAGTCTAATAAGATTATTCTTTTCTTGGTTATTACTTATTTATTTTCCTAACTTTATTCTCTTATAATTACAATACTACTTTGATAAGTGTAATAATAAAATACTCTATTTATTATATTGTAAAATCCTCTTGCTCCTCATCTATTTCGTTTATTAAAAAACGGATCACTCAGGCCTTCCAGGAAGTTCCCAGACCTGAGGGAGTTCCCCAAAGCACAGTAACTAGGACGTTACATTGTCTATCAAAAGATGAGCTTGTTACGTTAACTCACAAGCCCGTACGAGATGATTTTTCTTTTTCTAAAGTTTTTTGTGTAAACTGTATAGTTTAACCTATCTTGTAATTTACTCAAAAACTAAGAAAACTACGATCACCAAACTTAGCAGTCTATTAGAGAAAGCGATGGCGGTTTGTCTTTGGAAACCGATTTCAACTGTGATCCTTAAGCTACGTGTGGCAAGTGCTTAAGTCCCAAAGTGCAGAATTTTTAAAATTATGTTATTCAATATAGCTCATGTATTTCACAGACAAATGAGAAAATCTTTTTTTATACTATTAATGAAGTCAGCCCTTGTGAATTATAACTGATCACTTGACACATAGGTGTATTATTTGCCAACTTAAATCCGTTTCTATTAAGCACCTTAAAGTTTGTTCTGATGTACCTCTGCATGGTATATTGTGTGTATCAAAAGATGAGCTTGCTGCGATAACTAACGAGCCCGTGTAGGGTGTAAAGCTGGGCTCGGTGAACTAGGCCTAGGGTGGTGGGAGTTGCCCACTTCTATGCTTCTAATCCTCCGAGGGCCTTATCATAGATTACTAATTACCAGTTCCTAATGTGTACTTATTTATGAAAAGCCAAGATGAGAATCAGAACTTAACTTCAAAAATATATATTTCTACGGAAAAGACACGGACAGTAAGAGATTCAGCACACAAGTGCGAGGCGACTTCTTCCAAGGAAGAATGAAACCTCCGCTTGTGTGCAGAAGACATGGGGAGGATTGTGTGCAGAGACGTGGTTGACCGGCCTTATCTCCGATAAGGAGATGAGGTCTCGAGTCTCGAAGCTTCCATCAGTAGGCATGCAGGGAGACCTGCATGCGTAATGACATAAGAATAACTGGGCTGAGTCCCATTATTCTTTACAAGGGTAAGTAGGTTATTACTCAAAATTAGTTATTCTTATGTGAACTGTAATATCTTCCTTATCTAATGAAAATACTACCTAAATGAATTAGTTCTTTAAGGTTCAGCAGTTGTCGCAAATAAATAATGCCACAGCATCCGTGATCAACTTAGCAACGACTACTTAATAAATAATTAAAAATGCATTTGCCTGCATGCAAAAATGAACTATGTGAGTTGAGCATGTGTGTGTCTTTCAAATTCCTGGGCTTCGAGAATCTGCTTGATTAACTGCTGAACGCATTGCGGAATATGCATGCGTAAGTAGACGGGTCACAGCCTTTTTATTTGACAGCTGTAATTTATCACCGCAATTGAATGGTATAGAATTTTATTATAAAGAAAACTCTTTTTGTCCTTTTACGCACGGAACCAGAATTCGTTGGTTGCAGTTCTGAACAAAGACATTCATAAATATAAGTTAGCAAGTTTTAAGCATATTGACCATTTTCACACAGCACATTTTACAAAAACCGAAAGAAATGCGAATTATTTAGTTTTCGCAACCTTCGACTTACCTATTGATCTTGCGTTTTGGAATCCTTGCATGACTGAATTAGTCGAGTATTCACTAATACCAGATTTAGTAGAAATTAATTAGAAATCTAGAAATAATACACATAGTATTAAATATGGTAGAATTTCTACAATAGAAGCCGAAATGCTTTCTAACTATCAAAATAATTCCGAGTGGAAAAAACATCCCAATAATTTCTTATGTAATGTGACAACTTCAGAAGATAATGATTATTTGTTTGCACGATGGTTTTCTTACGATAATGTTATTCGCCTACCATACTATTCCTCTGAATGATCAAATAACATCAAAATTTTTCAATTCCAAAGTAGTTTTCTTTAGGGAAACTTTTCATCCTCCCTATCAGACTCGGTGGTTTATTATCTCCATACAAACGCTAAGAATAATTTTAGAAAAGAATTTCCTAGGATTCGATCCTGATACCGGAAGGAGAAAAGGAGAAAGTAACCTTTTCGTAATCGATGATTCGAATATTCGTAATAGTACGATAATTCTATTAAACGCTTACGATTCGGACCAATTACTTTTCTGTAATTTTCATCAAAACTGAAATTATTTTATGATGACTATGATGGTAGTTTAAATTCAGTTACATTTTTTGTGTGTGCCACTTATGGTTCCATTTCTGTTATGCTCCATACTGCTTGCTTCATTTTTCTGAAGAAGTATGAGGCTATAAGATACAATATTCCCCATCTGATTAAAAAGTTTCAAAGAGAGAACCTTCATTATTCAATGGATGCATTGGGTTTGAAATTTCTCTTAGAAATCACTCAAATTCTGGTAAGTTCCTTTTGAATGGGAGGACGTAGACTCGTAAATTATGATATAAATATCATTAAAAGAATCTTAGTATACACTCTATCTTTTTAAGATAGTTAATAAGAGGATGACTGTTCCGGATATTAATATTAGTTACTTAGGTAACAAAAGCAATGGTATGTGAGTGTCTTACTGTAATTAAATTGTATAAATGTAATCAGAAACTTTCGAGCTAGTAATAAGAAATTAGTTCTGAAGCATGTCAAGTGTTAAAGTTTTAAAGTATTTAAGTGTGGTTATACACAACAAAAACGACTTAATTCCTGAGCACACAAGGAATTCCCTCCCTTTGAATGTCCTTACTAGAACAATAATTCTTACAAATGAATGAGTTGTGTAGTAAGGTCGACAAAACTTCATCCTTCTGGGATCCAATGAACTCTTTACATCACCATGGAATGGTCTTTGCTGAGTGCTTCAGTCGACAGAAAGACTTCCTTCAGCAATCAATAGCATTTACTAACAAATCTACTAATTACTCAACAGTAAGATAAGTAAGTAAGAAGTGTCAAATTGCCCCATTCATTCTCACTCCTAACTGACACAAATCCAGGTGACTCTAATTTACGTTCTCCCACCACTCATTAGTAAAAATAAAAATAACTTTCCTTAAGAGTTTTGGTAAGATGATAGAGTTTTACTAAATTTGGTGTTTCAAAAAGGAACAACCGACAAGCCTGTCAAAGAAACTCGTCTCGGAGTTCATTCCACTGAATTTCTTTTTTCGCTCGCTCGCACTTACTATAGAAGATACATTCCAAAACCCCAAAAATTTTGCGTCAAATGTCACATTAGTGAAGCTTCGTCACAATTAATGGCTTAATGTCCATTCATCAGTTCCCCTACCTTCCCTTCGGATCACCCTCAGAGGACCTCTCATCCGACCTGTAACCACCAGCACTGTGGCTCATATTATCTACACATTCATCATTCCCCTCCCTTCCATCTACGCCCTTCTTCACGACACCCTTACAGTGACTCTGTGGTGTTTTTCCTCACCCCATCCCTGTCTATCCATACTTGTGTGACTAATGAATTAAGTCACAAAAACCAAATAAAAAATTGTTATGTAAACTATACATAAAGCTTATAAACATGTATTACGTTACGTAAATATATCAAGTGTAAGTATGTATGATACACGGTTTAAGACCTAGCATAGGTTGTAAACGTAGCTATAACCTTAAGATGGTAAAGTGTAGTATAGCTTAATAGATATATCTCTAATTCGGTTAATAGATTAAATATCAAGTCGTAAGGTATATCCCTAATCTGAAATTGAGTCGTATATCTACTGTATATATGTGTATCTTTGCAATACCTTTAAGTCAGTAATGGGTGAGCATAGCTCTAGAATAAGTCTGTTGACGGGTACTTTGTATTAGCATGAATGTGTATCTTCGGATGCGATCTGATAGAAAACAAGACTGTCACACCTAAACTGTAGAGTATAAAAAGGGACACCGAGCCACCCTCGGGGTCCTGTGTTCAATCTTTGTTTGTCATAAATGGAATCTGTGAAATAAACTCACTCTCTATTTTACTCAAACCACAAGTCCATATTATTACCAGTAGTCTCATCACACAATCCGAGCCCAACTGTTACACAAGCATATTAGAAAATCCAAGATTTCGAAGACGCGAGGTGAGACTTGTGATGTCCATATTATGTTTTTCATATACCAGGGGTACTTAATTATGCTAATAATAAAGCTAATAAGAGTATTCAACAAAAACCAAATGCCCGTGAGTGAAAAAGGCTTTTAACCGAACTGTCTGACAGTGAAAGTCCCTTTTATCCAAAATTTCTGAAAGTGGCATCATGACACCTACTACCGGACACAATCCCATCCCAAGTGGAATAAATCTGATACCTGATAACAACTGTAGAGATAAATTGTCCCTCCTACGAATGAAGAGCCATTGAGCTCATAGACAAAACGATTTCTTCGAATAATGTCCTTAATAAACCAACTTGTTATTACTCATGTCCGGATGGGTTTTAATGAGGACTGGCTTGATTGAAATGCAATGCAATGCAAGGGTTACGAAATATTTCAGGTTTATATCAAATAGAAATAGGTTCGGGTTTTACTAGTTAGGTAATTTACAAACATTATAAATAAGGTGGGCAGGAACGAAAGTCTAAACTTCCTGCTAGAGAATGATCTGACTCCTAATAGGAATTAGAATGTGGGAGGAGTTACGAAGGAGAAAGCCCTCCTCGACCTCTCTGACCTAAATCTCCTTTTAGGAAGGCTGACGACAACGATGTCTTCTGTGAAGGAAGTAGGGGGAGGTGGTCCCCTTGGTGGCAACGCACAACTGGCCTTACTTCCGTCGGTGCGACATTATTCAGGTTTCCACTAGATAAATGTTCGGCTCTCTTTAAGCCCATAGCCAGTCATCATCGACCACAAGTCTAACTACAAAGTTTTAAAGTTTTATAAAACATCGCTCAGTTTCGGACAGTTACGATAAAAAATTTCCAAATCCTGAGCACTTCACTTTTTGACGCGACCGTTTAAGTTTAATATCACACCAACATCAACACAAAATTTTGAAATCTGAAGGAGAAAACACATTTTTTTGCCATATTTTCGGGACCTTTAGACGGTCATAACTTTGGACCGGAGGGTCACAGGGTCATTATGTATGATTTTTTCTGAACCTACTCGTCGAGACCTTCCCAACAATACCCATATTTATGGGGGTTATGAGGGGATCTGGTTTTGACCTTTGACCGCTTGTACTGCGCGTCCTGTCTCGATTTCGAGGTCGGCGAAATGTTACGAAATGTTGTACACGTAAAGGTGCACAACATAAAATTTTCAGAAAAATCGCTTGGGGACCCAAACCCCATAAGGAGTGTGCCATGTCCTTTCCATTTCTCCATAAGGCTACATTGGAAAGTCATTCTCACTGGACCCCATACTCTATGAGGGGGTGGAGCCTTATAGGGTTGGCGAAACAGTAGTCGAGCAATGCGGTGTATGGGTGCACCTCTCCCATAAGAAGCGTCTGATAACATTCAACTGATATCTACTGTTTTCCTGCAAGGCAAAAAGTAGCTCACATCTACACGAAGACACTTGAGGCGCTTTGAACACGAAGACAGGACCCTTAAAGAGAAACGGCGACATCCAACCGAACTTTGTAGTTTCGCACATTCTTCGTAATTTACGCTGTTCGCTGTTCATTAATGAACGAAAGTTGATGTCGTAGAATAAATAGCCACTCGGGCACGTTTCTTAGTTTGAATTCAAATGAGGATGATACCGATTTGCTGTGGCTGTTGAAGGCCGAGGAGCAAAAGATGAGGATTGTCAGACAACTGGGAGTGACACTGTGAAGTTGACTTTGGGGAAAGTGAGACACCTAAAAGGAATGTCTCAGTTTGCCTAACATAGAATGCTCTTGTACTTTTCTTCAGTCGCACCCAAAAGGTCACTCAATTTCTGAAGATTCGTAAGCCTTCCAACTGCACTCGAAGATTTCAATATTTGCGAAATGTGACAAGTCGGAAATCGCAGGGCTGTCTTCAGTCGACTGATATGCAGATAGAATGGTAAGTGTCGACGTGCCCTTCAGCTTTGTCTTGAAGGAGTGATGGCAAATTTAATTACTTGGTAAGTGTCGAACAAAGGTGGAGAGTAGGTGGGTGGGATTTAACAATCCATTGAAACCAACTCCGTTCTTCTTCATCTTCCTGTGATCCCAGCACTCACTCGCGAAAAGAAGTTACTTGGGGAGGACTGTCGAAAAGAATTGGAGATTGGGTGGGATCTGACGAAGACATGCCGATAAGTTGTGAGTGAACACGAAAAATTCTGAATGGCCTGAATTCTGCAAACAAACTCAGATACCCAATCTATTCATTGACATTAAGTTTTCATACTCCCAAATACAAATTGACTACGAATAAGACGTGGAAATTAGGTAAAATGCCGGGTGTCGTGTTCAAAGCGCCGCAAGTTCCCCCTTTCGGCTGTTCTTCCTCGCCATTCCTTCAAGCGTCGCCATCAACTGTTCAGCGTCATCGGCTACACAGCGCTCATCAATGAACACGTCGCACAGCGTTTTCCCAATTCGACCTCCAATCAGCGACCTCAGCAACGCAGAGTCGAACTGTAAACGTTGGAATAAAATGAAAAGGAGTACACAATTTTTCGGTGTAATATTGGATTTGTGTTTACGAGTTGAGTTGTTCTTACGAAAAGCACAGGCGATGCTTGTGGCCAATCAACGAATTCCACGCGCAGCGAAGTGAGCGACAGTCGAGGGAGTCCGAGTCCTTCCAACAGAACAAGTCCTCGACCTTTATCGTGTCGGTCCTAGGCAAGTGGATGCAAAGTGACCTCAAGTCTGTAAACGGTCAGGAAGTGAAGTAAATGGGGAAGCATTTGAAAATTGAAGGAGTTGAAGTTCGACTTACGAGGAAAGAAGCGTGCGTCCTCCTGAGAAGCTCCTCCGACCTCTTCCTTCTTCTTCTCCTTGGCGCCTTTGCTGGCGGAGTTCCAAAACATTTCGAGACTCTCCAGACGACGACAACTTTCATCGATGAGATTCAATGACCTCGCGAGTTCCACAGCGGAGCAATTCAAGTTGCACAGCTTCAAAGAAGTGAGGTAAGGTGACAGAATTGCTCTCGCTGGCAACCCGTTTAGAATCTTGAGCAACTTCAGACTGCGCGGGAACTCAATGGGAGTCCTGACGTTGCCATTGACACACTTAAGACGCTTCAAATTGGGAAAATTCGTCAAAAAGAGAGGCTCGTCATCGTCGGGGTCAGGGTTTTTCCAGAACTCAATCGATTCGACGCAGCGGAAGAACTTGAGCGCCTCTTCTTCTTCCACGCGGGCACCAACTTGTCGAAGAAACTTTTCACCCACCTTTTGAACACGAATTGAGTTGAACGAGTGCGAGGTTACAACTGCTCCCACAAAATTTTCAGGATATTCTTCGTCACGGTCGGCGACATAACTGCAAGCAAAAATTTAAGTTCATTGGTCATTAACCACGCTTAAAGAAGGTGTTTGATCCATAACATAACAAATTTGAATGTAAACTCAACCAACCAAGAATCATCAAATTTGAACGTCAATTGCGAATTAACGCCACTGTTTCTGATGCGAAGGATGTCAGCCGCCACTTGCAAATCCCAACCTCCCACAATGCTCCAGTTGGGAATCACCAAACGTTTCACACTCCCCAAAATGAGGACAATCGCTTTAATCTGGGAATCCGTCATCCCGTACTCATTAACTCCATAGGTGGTCTCCACGTTGGCTTCAAGTTCCTCCAATTCGACGAGGAAGTCCGGCACGTCTGCTGGTCCTCGGCACGAAATTTTCTCACACCGGAGTCGTCGAATTGACGTTGAGCCCACAATTTCACCTAGACGGTAGTTTATTGGAAGGGAAAGCTCGTCGAGATGCAGCGACTTCAGTCGGGGCGACCACAACTGAACGAACAGATTCCACGATTCCCTTTTCGGGACGAAGTCAGAGTCAACGCCTTTAAGGAGGAGCGACGTCACGTGGGAGGGAGGCGGGGCCTCCAAGAACCTCTCCAAACTTCCTTCTTCAGTCAGGTCGACTTGAGCTTGGCAGTTGGCGAAGAGTCGCCTTCCCTGGTGAAGAGGGAGGTCGTCGACCCATTCCTTCGTGGTCGAGCACACAAGGCGAAGGTTCAACAGCCCTTGAAGGCCCCCTTCCCCCCTCGACAGGTGGGACAACAGGAGCTCCTCCACTCCTCCCCGGAGTGACAACAACCCACTGCAAACAACAGATCATAAGCAATGAACAGAAGGGACTTTTGAATTTGTGACTAGTTTGGCTTACGAGGGCGTTGGTACCAGTCCATTAGCTTCCATCGTGTCAGGATGTAAAGTCGAAATTCGACTAAGATCCGAGGTCGAATAAAGGCAAACAAGTCTGGACAGAGAGAACGAACGTATTATAACAAAGAGAGGGATGAAGTATGAAGTGCGCAGCTATTTTAAAACTCCCGCCGCTCATTGTCACTCGACATTACTGACCCTCCAACGAGTCTCACTTTCCCCCAAAGTCGGATTACCTCCTATGGAATTTTCTCCTGTCGCTGTCATGTTGTTTGTGTTACAGCCAAGTCCCACCCAAATTGCCACTCGAATTCCTATCTGCGTGCTGCGATGTAGTGCTCAGCTAATGGGCAGACCTCAGCACAGTTGACCGCCGACCGACATGCAAAAGGAATTGGAAGTTGGAAGTGTCGACAGACGCAGCAGATACCTCGTGAAGGAGCATTGTCGAAATGAAGTCACGTGGGGAGCGTCGAATTAAGGTGGTGTGCTCTTCTGAAGGCCTGCTGAAAATATTTCGGTTGGGTGTGGCCACGTACGACGCTAATTGTTAATGTTCGACTGATCCTTCTAATTCTGGAAAAAACTCACAACTCAGACGGACCCAATTTATTCATCGACGTTAAGTCAATTTGTCCAACTCAAATTAAAACGCCTACGACATGACTAACACGTGGAAATAAAATAAGAATCTGGGTGTCGAATTGAAAGTTTCTCCTTCCACCTGTTCTCTTTCGCCATTCCTTCAAGCGTCGCCGTCAACTGTTCAGCGTCATCAGCCACACAATGCTCGTCAATGATCACGTTGCCCAGCATTTTGCCAATGGGACCCTCAATCAATAAACTCAGCACGCCACTGCAGAAAGGCAGATGTTAAAATTCAAGGGTCGCAGTCATTTGCTGTTATTTTGTATGAATGGTCACGAATTCAAGTTTCATTACGAAAAGCAAAAGTGGTACATCTTCCCAGCCTCTAAAATTCAAACCTGCTTCTTGATAAAAGATATCCAAGTTCCCTGGAAACTCCCCCTCCTCTCTGTAAGGTTGTCGGACTAGGAACAAATCTTGGTACACACAAATTGAGGATTTCTGCCCCCCCCCCAACAAATTCCCAAGAAAAGTTCCTTCTCCTAGACTCCCACAAAGGTCACATTCTACAGTGACACTCCTCAACGCTAAAACAATACAAGGTGGACGGAATTCATTACAGTACCTCTTCTTACGTACCTCTTCCGTGTGTCATAAACTAGTCTAAGTCTAACCAATGCAGTCTAGTAAACTAAATAACCCCAAGCTTTTACACTAGATAGACAAAGATGGTGAGACTCTGTTGCGTCCCCTTCTGCAGTGATTTTAGATTCCCGAGTGAAAAACGGTTACGAGACTTGGAGGTTCGAAAACCTTGGATAGGATCAAGTTTTTTTGCATCTCCAGATGTGGATCGGTCGGAACATGGAAAATTTTTGTGTATGCACTCTACACATCCTACCTGCCGATTACTCAAAATTCAATACTGATGCCCCAGTGCAGCAGCTGAAGAAGGGCAAACTTCTGCACACAGATATTCCGACACAAAGTCTTTTCACTAGCGTGTAAAGTCATAGACGTTCAAATCAGAATGGTAGTTGAAATTTATAAATACATACGCTTCAACAAATAAGCACTATTGATTAACATT
>JAQGBV010002211.1:0-12282 GCA_034698685.1 Isotomurus pseudopalustris
AGTCTAATCGTAAAGAATCTTAGTTTATTGGTTTGTAGTCTTGCTCAATAGTAAGTCGACAAAAGCGCAAGCAGATGTCGACATTATTGTACCGGTGCACTTATTTTGAGACAATATTATACACCCAAGACAAGAGGCAGGAAGGGTACAGACAGAGTTTAATTAAACTGTGAAAGTCTTTTGACAGCGTCATTGCCATCACTTTGTCTAATGTAGGCAGGTATTTGTCTGATGTCCGGTGAAAAAGCCGGATCAGCACGTGAGAGAAGTGTGACTTGACGTACATCGTGAGAGCAGACGAAGATATTATTCCTGTCGCCCAAGCCTTTAGTGGGATATTCCACTTATTTTATAAAAGTGTGGTAGACTACCTTTTACATAGGCGGAAGTGCAAAAGGCATTGATTGCTGAGAGTATTAGCACCTAATTTACATTCCGTCGCTGGGAACTGGAAAGACGTGGATTCAGTTAATTAAGACTATCCATAGAGGCTATTATAATAAGATGCATATTCATACTGTTTCATAGCAAGTTTTGAGTTCATGTACACTAGGTGCATACTAAGGGTATCACGACTCATGAGTCTTGATACCCTTAGTAGTTACATAGTGCATTACAAAAATTGTATGATTTTGATCTACAATGTTGAGAATATAGAATTCATTGTGGAACGAGATAGTAGGAACCAAAGGTTATTATTATCCTTGGTTCTTAATTGGGTTGAGTTTTTCCCATGCCTTGGGAATCCCCACATGAACAGAAAATGCAATTGAGGGAGGAAAATGTGTAAACCTGAGTTGTTCAGCTAAAGCTGTCTAATCTGAAACAGTTCTTCTGAATTCTCTATCAAAGCAAACTAACCTTGACAGTTGTTGGCAGAATGGAAGTTCTCTAGCCGGTCTAGCCTGCTGGATAGATGTGTGTCGACTACCCATAAACTCTATTTATTGCCTCGAAATGTACTTTTATTTTTCCTGTTAAAAAGCAAGTCATTTTTGCGAGTACAGAGAGTGTGTGTAACATATCCCGCTTATCTTGTCATTTATGGTGGCTGAAGGTTAAGAGTCTTCAGGTGTATTATTTTTGGTTTGGGTGAGTGTAATAGGCGTATTAAACAATCGTCACGCTCTTAACTGTGGTATTATATTAGAGTTACGAAAAGTAAATCAATAAAATCAATAAACTAATTCAGTTGATTGATGGTTTCAGGTTTGCATCCAATCTAGAATGTAACAGAAAGTAGAGTGCTCTGCTCAGCTCAAAAGTATGTCAAGTTCGTTTGTTTCACCGGAAAATGAAGTGACTAAATCTATTTGAAGTTTACAAAATTGGAAGTATTATGGCGTCCGGATTCTGTCCTCACTTGACGTTTCGGTTGTCCTCAAGACATAAACGGAGTTCAGAGAAAAATCATCTCAGTGAGGAAGATATTAGTGTTATATTTAATAGTAGCAGTAGTAGTGACTGTGTAGGAACAGGAAGCATAAATTCAAATGAAGCAGTAAGTGAAGTGCATGGAGGATCTGGGGAGCCAGCTGATCTGCTTGTTGGTGCAACTGATGAGAAATCAGTTCGGAACTTCTGCAGAAGTGGCAGTTCAAGAAAAGATCTCCTGTGTCAGGAATGTGAAGCCGTTGGTCTCCCTGCCCATCCTAAGGCACCTCATCATTTATGGAGGTGCTTAGAACCAAAATGCAAGCTGTACCTGTGTGGAAAGCAGAGTCAAAATCATTCCCAGCAACATTGCCAGGTTTGTAATTTGTAAAAATATTAATTCTCAGAAGTTCCTTATTCCTGAATCATTACAAAAAAGAATTTGCCGTTGATTTGTTATTTCTTGGTTTTTAGGACAACCCTGCCCACGTATTGCAGGAAAATGCAGTCAGCCGGAGAATATGGTGCAATGATTGTAATCAAGAAGTTTTTCCGGATTGTCGCAACCGCAGACCTGCCCCTGCCGTTTGGATTCCTCCAGAGGGAATGACAGATGAAGCCCCTAGAGGGTTATTTAATATAGGAAATACCTGCTTTATGAACGCAGCTCTGCAATGTATGGCTGCTGTCAAACCATTGAACTCGTACTTGCTAGGTAATGGCTGCAGTTTGAAAGGTTGGTCGCATTGCTCAGTTTTTTTATTTATAACATCTTAAGTGAACTTTGCAACTTAACGCGAATTTCAATACTTGTTTTATCTTCAGGGAAAAATGTTGCAAACAGTTATCTTTGGTTTCTTTCCGAGATGTGGTCCAGTGAAGCGTATTCTAAAGGAGTTATGCCGTCAAGACTTTTGCATGCAGTAAGAGCTGCACATCCCATATTTCGTGGATTCCAACAGCACGACACGCAAGAATTTCTACGGCTTTTTATGGACACGTTAGCTGAAGAAACAAGAGTACCCCATTTCTTACTATGTGAAAATGACGACGAAAGAAGTGAAAGTAGTTCTTCTGAAGATGGTGAGTTGCCGTTAGAATTAATCGCTGCTTGATTGCAGTTTCTAAACCTGTGGATGTATTATCTTGTAGGAACGTCTTCAGACTCGGAGACAGAATCTTTTGAAACATGTGACTCAGGTAATGCCTCTGAAGAAACAATGTCTACTGACATTGCTCCTGGGGAGGGTCCAGATGAGCTATCAAAAGCGAAAAAGTCTTTACGAGAAGTGAAAATAACTATGAAGTCTATTGTATCAGAAATTTTCGATGGTCAAGTCGAATCTTCGGCGCAGTGTCTGTCATGTAAACAGTACGTGAAATATGTGTACACTGATTTGTCTTCACTTTCCCTAAACAGTTACTTGAATATTGTTTTATTGTTTCAGAATATCGTCTAGATTAGAAGTTTTTCAGGACTTGAGTCTGCCAATTCCTACTCGTGAAGAATTAACTGCCATTCGTTCCGTGGATAGATATGAGGCTGAGGATGGAAAGGCTCATCCAGGTTGGGTTAACTGGATCTGGGAATGGGTTAAAAGTCTGTTCTGGGGCCCTTCGCCAACACTGGAAGATTGTTTTGCTGCGTTTTTCTCTTCCGATGAGTTAAAAGGTACTAATTACAAACAAAACTGTTTCGAAATTTAAATGATCTTACTATGCAACCTGACTTAAAATTATCTAGGGAAAAATATGTATTCGTGCGAAAAATGTCAAAAGCTTAGAAATGGAGTGAAGCGATGCTCACTGTATCGGCTTCCAGAAATCCTCTGTGTTCACCTTAAACGATTTCGCATGTATGAATACAGTGGAGGAATGGGGTTTTCTGGGAAAGTGAGTCAATATGTACAGTTTCCTTTGGAAGGACTCGATTTGAGTCCGTTCTTAAATAGAGGTATGAAGTAACTGAATTGATTAATAGGTTATAGATCAGGGTAATATTTAATTATTTTATTGTAAAATAGACTGTCCTAATACTGTCACGACGTACCGTTTGATGGGTGCAATTTGTCACATCGGATCTTTCCTCGGTGGGCATTACACAGCATTTGTTAGGCGAGACGACCAATGGTACTTATGCGATGATTCTCGGGTGGTACCAGTAACACCTGAAGCAGTTGCAGAATGTGAAGCTTATGTGTTATTCTACCAGTAAGTCATTATACAATAACACTACAGACAAGGATAAATGTATTTTAAAATCATTCAATTACAACTTGCATCGATTATTTCCTGCCTTTAGAAAATCAGAAGATCTAGACGAGTCTGTTTCTAAGCTCAAGCAAGACGTTCTTAGTGCATGGGAGTCTCATGACGAAATGGGAGAGGATAAAAAAGTGAACGGCAGTCCCCAATATCATCTGTTGTCTCGCAAGTGGCTCAATCGATTTGTGTGGGGAGATGAAGCAGGACCCATCGACAATTCAGACGTTGTATGTCCGCACGGATTTATAGTCCCTTATGAAACGGTACATTTAGGTGCAACTTGGGTACCTCATTCAGTCTGGGAACTTCTGCACGACAGGTGTGTAAGAGTTGCGTCAAGAAGAAAGAGAAGGTAGTTTGTTAAAGTATGCGTCTTATTTATTGCATGATGGTTTGTTCCAGATTTGGAGGTGGTCCTGACTTAGTTCAAAATGAAGAATGTGTGATATGTTCGGCAGCATGGAAGAAACACGTAAAAGCTACCAATTCTGACCGAGAAAAAAATTCGAGAGGTATTACTAGTATTACACACTTCAGTGCAATTCAGCGATAACTAACTAGGTTCTAATTCGTAAACTTCTCTCGCAGGATTCGACGGTCTAAGTTAAATCAAGTAATTAGTCCTACAAATGACTGTTACCGTTGAATTCTCTCGAGATGGGCACTTGCAGTCATAGTCGATTACAGCGTCCAAGTTAATAACAAGCTTCACACATTTAGTTTCTGACATTGACACCTCGTCTTTCCTAAGTTATATAATCTAATCCCGATTTCCAGTGATGAAGAAACAGTCCAGTCTGAGCTGGCGACTCTGTGTATCGCCTGTATTGTAGTATTTTGGTACTGTCAAAAGTTTAAACAATGATCTTTGATAAGTGGTCGTAATATACTGTGTATATTATGTTAAGTCAAATGAGAGTGCATCACCCTGCTTGTTATGGGAAGTAAATACACCCATTTTCCTTGAAATAGAGAACCGTATAGGCTTAATCAATGTATTGTGTGCAAGACACTATAAGTTGTAAAGAAATTATCACGCCGATTACATGTGAAAAACGTCAGACTATATTTGTTGTTTGGTTGATGAGTTATTAAAACTGCATATTCTGTCTGAATATCGACTAATATTTGTTATTTTCATCCAAAGATGAAGATTAAAGTTATCATGTATAACTAGTGTAATAATATGGAGCATTATCGGACGATTTATTTTAAGAAATCGAGTTGAATAAAAAACAAAACTTTGTTGAAAGTGTGGACGAAATATGAAATGACGATGTATCCCGATTATAAAGATTGCAAGATTGCCATTCATCGTGCTTATTAACTCTGCGTACTGGAAATTACGAATAATGTTGCGACACCATTATGTTGGAGTTGGACCCAAGTGACTTAAAGTTGTTCGTTGGAATATTCTTTCTGTGGTTGAGATGGATCCAAGTGACTGAAAAGGGGAGAGAACTTTCCTATTATTGTGGCTTTAACGTGGTCCATTAGCATAACACCTGTGTCATCAATAATTTTATGCATATTACAATACAACTTATTACCGGTTCATCCTTCAGCCTCTTATTTATTAAAGGTATACGAAAATGATGCTGACGAGCATCGTTTTTTCCCTCCTGCTTAGTAATTCCTTATTGATTACTTACTCTGTATTAATACTAAGTTTTTAAACTTCTCTTCCCTACAAGTCATTTATATAAACTCTTTATTACATATTGTCGTACAAGAACTTTGAATGAGTTGCTACTTTATGTATTGAATATCAATCGAACCCTATCTTCACGTTTTACTGTTCGGGATTTGAATCTGTTACAAGTAGAGGTAGGATAGGAAAGTAAGATGAATTACATGTAGGCCGAGACGATCACCTTCCTATCCATAAAAACACGTCCCCTCTTTTCATCAACTCGATCATCGTACCATCTCGTTATGATGATACTGATACTATGCGATTAAAGACTTAGCAAATGAATCTTTAATGATTCCAGATGCTTCTCGTAACGTAGTTTATATCGATAGGTCTTCACCATCATGATTAGCCGTTAAATCTGCATCACGTTAACTGATATCCGTTAAACATGAGTCACTTAAACCTACCTGCCGAAAAAGACTCCCAGTAAAATCAATAAATTGAGCCATCCCGATTTAATTATTCCCTATTGTCATTCAAATTAATTCAGGTACATACAAACCGCATTTCACTTTTAAGACCCTTCGTTCGTCTAGGATAAATATGGAGACGGAGGAAGCTAGTGAGAATAGTCCGCAGGTAATTGAGAGTCAGGAAAAGGTTGACGATGCTGAGTCTCAGAGCATCTCGCGAAGAGAAAGTCCTCCTCACATTTCTCGGATAAAAAGAAGCAGTGGCAGTGGTAGTAGCTGCGTGGTTCCCAAAAAAAGTGTAGAAAGTGAAGATCTGGAACCCTCAACAGTAATAGTTTCAGTTTCCGGTGAAAGTGATAATAAAATGTTAGAGATGAATGAAGCCGAAGGAAATAGTCGTAAGGAGAGCGATAACTTCATGATAGCTCATCTTGATCCATCTCACCATGAGACACCATGTGCCCTTGCCTGCTGCAATAATGACTCCAACTCGAATATCTCAGTGTGTGGTGGAGCTCAAGAAGTACCTCTTATTCCTTTAATAATGACCAGTGTCATTCAGGAAGATAAGAGTGCCCTCAAAATCGAATCAAAGTCCGTAAATGAAGACATTTCAGATTCAGGAGACAGTCAGAATTACACGGGAGAGGGTGAAAAATCCCGAGAGTTTGATAAGCCTGAACCAATTCGCATCGACTTGGACAGTCTGAATGGCCACTCACACCAAGTCACTTTTGGACACCAACCGGAATACATCCAACAGGCTTTGAGGGAATCTGTTGTAATCCAAAACTTCGATTCACGCAGCCCAATGCAAAAGATGAGTTCAGAGAATTACGACCCCCAATCTGCGTACTCCGGAGTGATAAGAACTCCTCCCGAGGAATATCTGTATCATCCGAACAACCCCCACATGGCTTATCGACTCCAACATCAATCGCTCAATCCATACATCAGCCAAGTACACATGTCCCCGTCGAGACACGACTACTTGTACGGAGAGAACTTGCCTTATGCTCAGATTCCCATTGAGAAGATGCAGAACCCTGGACACTGGGGAAATGGCCATCACATGTCGATGCCTCAGTCGGAGAAAGGTTGTTCATTACTTGCACGCTAGTTTAAGTGAAAGTTCATTCGTAATTTTTGATGCAGGCTTCTCGACTGGGTTTCTTACAGATTACAAGAAGTCTGCGTGCGATAGAGAAAGAACTCGGATGAGAGATATGAACCGGGCATTTGATTTGTTGAGAGAAAAGCTTCCTCCGCCATATGCTAAGCCACCGGGGAAGAAGCTCTCTAAAATCGAGTCACTAAGGAAAGCCATTTGTTACATTAAATATCTCCAGTCCAGACTGGAAATCCCCTCTTCACAGGAAATGTACGGATGCAGTCCGCACATGGGAACTCCCTTGTATCCTGTAGGGCAGATGTCTTTTGATCCGAATAGCGGGACTCATGTCCAGCAGCATTCGCATCCGTCCAGCAATATGTATCACCAGCAGCAGCAGCAGAAGTTGCACTCTCATCAGGCGTACTTCCCTCAGTACCCCAGTCCCTACGGGTATCCTTCGTCTAGTCTGGGCCATCTGAGTCAAGAAGGATTCAATCAGCAGTTGAATCCAAGCCATTCGGGTTCCACTGTGGGAAGCATGTCGATGCAAGAATCTCTGGAGAGTCTCAATGACCCCCAACTGACCGCTATGAAGCCTACTGACCTCACCATGTCCAGCAGCGGATACACAGTGACACTTCTTAATTCTTATGATGGGACGCAAAGTAACCTGAAAGTCGTAGCAGCTCCGCTATCTGATGAATGTGAGGACAGCAGCGACTTGACTACTTCCACCGGTTGCTTTCCTCATACAAATAACTAAGTGTCATTTAGAATCATCCTAAATCATTAACATGACTAGTCTAATAATTGTGTAATAATCTTTATTTTATATTCTTTTAGTGTTGAAACCAGTTTGCTAGTCACTCTTGCTGCAATTTACATTTTGATGTTTCTAACATAATAATATGATTTTATAAAGGAAGCTATTCTATTCCAAACTCTCTTTGTGGTTGTAGTTTTTTTAAGTATGCGTATCATCTTACGTAACCCTTACTCCGTTGTTCGCAAGACTTGATAGAAAAACCACTCAAGCATGAGCTAGATAGATTGGATAGCAGCTAGCGAAGTATTAATAGCAATTTGGTAGCTGAATTTTTATTTCGAAACGAACTGTGACCTAAAATCTCAATTAGATTACTATACCATCCGTTTCATAACTTGCTTCTAATGTGCTTCTCATGAGTTAAGTGTTTAATAATTTACGACCGCACTTGTTGTACTCCATTTCTGAAAACATTTATCAAGCCTAAAGACGGAGAAAGGAGATCGAGAGCATTAGAAATGAAGCTACAACTGTCCCAGTCCCACTTGTCCAGTTGGGAACTCATTCGGCATGTGAACATGACATTATGACAAGTGTGGCAGTATGAAAAAGGATTGTGTGTCGTATGAAATGAAACCTACTGGAGAAATATTCCGTGGCTTTCCTTTCCAGAAGAGTAGAGCGTCTCCATAGTGAGTTAGTGTTACAAACACAATCGATTCGCCTTTGTACGAAAAACTTTCCGAGGCTGAAATGACTCCTCAGAGTAGAAAGACTGGAGAGAGACTGACATTACAAAACTTATTGTGCTGCTTATGGTTATTTCGCCCTCTCCTTCGTAATAGCTTTCACAATTTTTCAAATCAAGCGAGTTGGAATTCAAGAAAGGTCTGCTGAATTAAATTTGAAATTGAGGGATTTGGTTGAACTCTCAGGGAACCTGGGCTCATGTCATTTTTGCATATTTTCTCACTTCTTCACTTCGGGAGAACCTCAGTGGTGTACTGAAGAGAAGCATAAGGACGTGACTTTCAGTCTTAGAGCATTTCATACTTTTTCAGGTATTGAACGCAGGGAAAGAGTCACGCTTGAGAAAGCATTTTGTTAGATTCTACTAACAGGAAAGAATAGGAGAGTATTAAAGATCCCTTCAAGATGTGTTTCTGCTTTATTTTATATCTTGTCTTGTAACAAGGTCAACTTCACGCAAGGTGGTTTGATTCTGTGTTTCTGGATTAAAGTCATTCTGGTATTTCAAAGAAGCGTAAGGAAAAATGGCAGAGAAGAGGAAAGATGCAGATAGTTTGCCTCAGTAAGTTTCACATAAATTGGTTTTACATGAAAGGCTTATAATCGTTTGTATATTTTGTATTATTGAATTGGGGTAAACTATTGATATTTACAGATCGGAGGTTCCTTTAGACTCAGCGGCAGTGGCAGCAAGAGATAAGAAGGCAGGGAATTCGATTAAATCTAAAATGACGAGATTAGAAGATGTTTCCACAATATTCATTTTAGGAAGCAAGTCGGCTGTAAGAAACTTCGGTGGATTTAATCCCTATAAGCCTGTTAAATGATTTATCCACGTTTTGTTTCTTTAGGGGAAAAGTACAATAATAAACAGAATTCTGGAGAAAACAGACATTCCCAAACCAACATTGGCATTGGATTTCACCTTTGCAAGGAGAACTGTTCAAGATCCGAAGATTCAAGTACATAGCGTACGATTCCCGCACGCAATCTGGCTATAAATTATCTTAGGCTTGCACATTCACAAGAAATGATTCTTTTTTGCAGATTAAAGAGGTGTGCCACATCTGGGAACTTGGAGGAGATGCAATAACATTCAGTCAGTTAATCGAAACGCCAATAAAGACCAACCATGCTTTGGATAAGTTTGCAATATTTTTGGTGCTCGACTTATCCATACCGGAGAAAATATGGCCAACTTTAGACACATCTGTGAATGTCGCAAAAAGGTTAGCTTCGCATTAGAATAATAGAGAGGTTGAATTCTTGATAAAATTGGATTTATTTGTAGAGCTGTAACTCGTGCCTTGACTGACAGTCTAAAAAGAGACGCGAAGGACATGACGAAGAAGTTGGACGAGAAGATTGCTCAGCGACTGGGGAGTGAGTTTCCTGTAAGAAATCTGTATCATACATTTCCACATATTGCATTTTTTCCTGATGAACAAGTGAAGTGGGATGGAAGAAACATGCAAAGCCTCGCAGTTCTTGCGAAGGGAATATGTTGTGATGAATGTATCATTCAATTGTTTTGACACAGGACAAGATGTACGTTGAACCATTTCCGCTACCGATCGTGATGATTGGAACTAAATATGATGTATTTCAGGTAACAATATTTTAACTAACGAAATATTAATTATCGCCAATTTTATAATTGCAGTGAGGCAAACAAGCATGCAGAAAGTTGCATAATAATACAGAGAACCTTTAGTATACTTTTGCAGAAAAGTAAACTTGTGTAGCGTATAGACTATTGATGGTTTTGTGTAGTGTAAATTGTTTAGTCTAGAATAATGTGCCAATGTACGGCATATCCCTCTAAAATTAATTTCTCGTCGGAACTTCAGTATATAAATCATGTCATACGTAAAAGATGAACTTGAATAGAAGATTGCTATACGAAAGAATGCATAATACGGGTTGCGTGCATAATAGACTCCCCTAATAGAGACGCTATTCGTTATAACTTCTAACCTTGGTCAATCGCTTGACCCTGTCATTGTGGAGCTTAGATGTGCATCTCATTCATTCTAATTGAGCTATTCAGTATTGAACACCATCGTTATGTTCATTGACGCGTAAAAGCTGAAAAAACAGTAAAATACAAACTGATGTGGGGGCAGAAACGACCCTGGTGTGGGCATGTCTTCATATCAATCAAGTTTTTTTTAAATTCGTACTGAACTTTGAGATTCCTCTCTACAGCTTCACTACACAATTGTTTAATATACGAAGTAAGCTATTTGTTTGTTCAAAACGATGAGGCAGTCCCAACTTTTGTGGAAATGTGATAACTTATTTCCATTCTTGGAGATACTTGCAATCTTCAGGGTTGAGGGTTGAAAGCGATGCCCAAATAAGTCGAAGAACAAGCTACTGTGTCATTTCTTAGCCCTGGGTTTAGAGAAAGTGGCGAAGGAGAATGTATAATTGGATTATGATTACGTGAGACCTGCCAATCTTTTGAGATAAGGATAGCAATACATTCTTCATTGGGAATATGCAGTCGTGTGATTGAACAAAGATTAGCCGAGAGAATACAAATATTATTACATACTCTGAGTTACTCTCTCATCCTGTTTAATTCAATTACAGGAATACGAGCCAGAGAAGAGGAAAAATATCTGCCGGATCCTTCGACTAGCATCCCACAGACTTGGAGCGTCATTGCATTTCTTTTCAAAAAATGATGTTGCACATACAAGACGTGTCCGCGAATTATTTACTCATTATGCCTTCGGTACTCCTTTTCCGTAAGCCCGCATAGTTGTACTGAATTAATTTACAAGCTTTTAGCCACGTGTGCGTGTGCTTTATTAGAATTTATGGTTATGTAGGAAGTTTCACCAAAAGTCATTTCTTAACTAGAATATTATAGTATAGCTGAGTGCAATTTATAGGCTTGGCTTGTTTTGTGTTGATGACATTCATTTCTTTATGAATTTTCTTTTAGGAAAGGAATCTCGCAGGATCCGAGCAAACCTCTTTTTATTCCTCATGGAACTGACTCGTTTGACCAAATCTGGCCTGGGAGTAATCCCTCGCAGTTCTCTATGGAATATTTCAAACACATATTTGAAACGTCTGTAGGAAAGTATGATGAGAAGCTGTCGATTCCAGATGATCCTGCTGAAGATCCAAACTTCAGAGAAGCTGAAATTGATTCAAGACGAAATGTTATTCTCGAGGATCTGACGCTTACAGAGAACATTCGCAAGGAATATTATAAAGGGGACAGTATCCGGATGGCTAATTGATTATTTATGATGTAGCTTAACTTAACCATGGAGCATAGCCAAGTTGTTATTCAGTTGCATACTCCATACTTGAAATAAAGTTCAAGGATAGTCATTATAAGTTTATATCAAGTTCAGTAAAAGTTATTTCCAAGTGAGTAAAAGTTATTTCAGAAGAGCAACTCAGATTCAGAGTCACATTCAATGTTAAATTGTTTTTATTATCTTCCATCAAACTTCAGTCTGTAGAGACAATTCCATATATAGTTGATTTTTTAGCCGTGCATTTTGAAGGAAAATGTCCATCACACCCTTTGGCTGGCAGACCTTTGGTTTGTATCATAAAACCACACTGGAGCTGATTTTTTGCGGCAAATTAGCTTTGCTCCTTGAACTTGTGAACTTCCTTACAAGGCAATTCGAATTTTTGGCATCAAGACAACTTATCGAAGTCCAGATCGAATGTTTGCTGGACATTTGTTATTTTGAAGATTCTTCTGCAGGAGGCAAACACGATGCGTAATTCATAATAAGTTGTGTTGTTTGTTGTATCACACACAACACAATCTTGGACGTCAAATAGAAAAGCTTTACAAAAAAGGCTGGTTGCGTTGCTGCGTGGCCAAAGATTCATTTACTTACGAGTTATTGATCTCGAAATCTGA
>JAQGBV010002212.1:0-12282 GCA_034698685.1 Isotomurus pseudopalustris
ACGTGCAGCTGCACTGACCAAACGTTTCTGAATTTGTTCGAATATTACACAATGCACAATAGAGAATACAACAAAATCATTTTGATAAGCTTTCATGAATCAATGCAGCTAGCTTTTAACTTTCACTGTAAGGAGCGCTTTAATCGCTTCGTGATCTGCGAAATACTAATGTGCAATTTTTACTCCATTTTCTCCGAATGATGAGCAAAGTGGTTTTAAAATATTATTATTATTAGAATTTACACAATTTCAGCGAGTCTGGAGTTTTTTATAAGTGTGCAACTATAGCCGCACTAAATCTCAAGCCAGCACCGATGGTACTCTGTATAACGACGTGATTTTTTCGTAAATTAGCCAAGCTAGATTAGCCTTGGAGCTGTCGATGCTAACGATGTTATGGATCTTGGGACAATCAGCACATGGACATCTGATTATGCTTCGGGGAAGGAACAAGAGTGGCAGGTTAGGAGATTTATAGACGAGTAATTATGTATTTCCACCCGACTTATTATCCTTGCATTAGTCATGCTTGCACACATTATCTGTCAATTCATTCTACGGTCTTAAATTTAGTACCCGGATTCAGTATGAATCTCAACGGTGCAAGTTATGTGTCAGCATCAATTATAGTCTTTCACTCAGTGTTCAGAAAACAATCGATTCTTCTATCAACGCATTCCATTGCAAAATTTTCTACATTTAAACAAAACGGATGAATTTAAACTAGTAAAATCGTGTGACAAATGAATGCTGTTTTTAACTTGCATTTAAATTATTAAAGAACACTTACACCTTGTGCTTTGATTTCTAAACTCTTGTACGTACTAGAGCACAAATTATCGTTATCGCCCAATTCATAACGGAAACAAAATCCCATTATTCCATTTGATAGAGTTCAGTTTCATATCTTCAACTGATTTCCATTACCCGACATGCTACTTCTCAGCATTTTGCACTTTGTTCAATCTGAAATCAACTTACGACGGAGTGGATTTTCAAGGACAATTAGTTCTTTTTCTACCGCAAGAATCAAAATGCAAAATTTAAGTTTAATTTCGTATAAAGCAATATTTGTACACATTTTTATCGTCCATGGAATTTTTGAAGATTTGCACACCTGCGCTGCAGTGGAATTCATCTAACAGACTAGAGACTCCTTTATTTTTAACTAATCGTAAATGCCCCGTTGTGCCTACCCCTGAAAGGATTATTTTAAAAAGCTTCTTGAATTCTATACAAAATAACCTCAGAATTGAATCCCAAATATGTCTAGACTTTGCAGAGCTTTATAGTAATTGTTTTTAAGTGATAAATCCATCGACCAACTCCATTATTCAGTGAACACTATGTCTCCAATAAATGCTACATTTCCTTTGACATATTTACGAACCACCCCGTCTGTTTCTTTCAAATAAGCTGAGTGAACACAAACCTCTTTCCCTCAAGCCGCCTTCCAAGAAAAGAAAAATACTCACCTGTTTAGTAATTAAGCCAGCCTTGGGATAACATAAAAAATTCAGGTATTTTGAGTGACACCACAGCATTCACAGCTCCTGCCATAAAATACGACTCGTCACATAAAACACTGTCTGGCTTTCTATCGTTCTATTCTTAACTTAGGAAAGGTCAAAAGTGTCCGTTTCTTGTTCGATGAATTTCTACTTAAAGACGAGCAATCCAATTCCTTCGGCCTTTCTCCATTCACTGTGACCACTGAAAAGTGTCAAGAGTCAATTAGTATCACAGCTTCTAAGTGCATCGACTCCTTAACCTCCGTTGTAGTGACTGCGTCTCACAACTCCCCATCAAACATGAAATTCCCACAAGGAATCCCCAGTTTTCGTTTTCTACTTGTAATATCCCTCTTCGTCACTTTTGTCGACGCTGGAATTGTCTCAGACTCCCTCAGGTCGAAACTCCGCAAGGAAGAAAAGTGCAACGCTATTCTCGAACTGAAGCCCGTCCTCAAATCCGTTCTCTCCAATCCCGTCCTCAACTTCCTCACCAGAGAAGAAAGAACTTCCAAAATCCTGAATCTCGTTCAAGAAGCCACCGACCTTCTCCAGGCTCCTTTCATCGCAGCCATCCACAAATTGGGATTCGGTGAGAATGCCGAGGCATTTTGGATAGCAAACAAAATCGTCATCAGAAATGTCGACTTGAAGTTTGTCAACGAATTCTCATCTCATCCTGGCGAATTCGACTTGAGACTCCCAGCGAAGGTCAACTTGAATGGGACAATTCGATCGGAGATTACGGAGAGCAGAAACACCACAAAATCGAGTAAAGACACTCTCACACCAGAATGGGGAGTGCAGAGAATCGAAGCTGATGTTCTCTGGAGAAGTGGAATCTTGGGACAAGATGTGTTGGTTGCTGGAATTGACACGGGAGTTCTCCAGGAACATGAAGTATTTGCGGGGAACCCAGCTAAGGGATGGTTTGATGCGATAAGCAAGAAAAAGAAGCCTTACGATGACAACGGCCATGGAACTCACACGATGGGAACAATTGTAGGACAACTCGGAGTCGGAGTTGCCCCAAAGGCCTCGTGGATTGCGTGCAAAGGATTGGAGGCAAATGGAGGTGGAAGTGAAGAGGATCTCATAGCGTGTGCTCAGTTTGTCGCGAAATTCAAGCCAACACCAAACGTGGTTTCTAATTCTTGGGGAGGTGGACAAGGAGTCACTTTTTTCAACGGAGAAATTAACACGTGGCGAGCAGCTGGAATAGTTCCAATCTTTTCTATTGGAAATTCAGGAAGTGGTGGCTGCGACACTGCAAATTCACCTGGAGATCAAAAGAATTTGATTAGCGTGGGAGCTACGGATATTAATGACAAGATTGCAAGTTTCTCCAGCAGAGGATACGCTAAGGGAACACCACAAAGAATTAAACCGGAAGTCTCAGCGCCTGGAGTTGCTGTAAGGTCAGCGTACAATGGAGGACCCAAATCATATGGTACTTTTTCAGGAACTAGTATGGCAGGTAAGATTCAACCTTTTTTGTTGGCATAACCAGATTAGAAATAAATGTAATAAGCCCAAATTACCTGGGCTACAACTACGAAAATCTTTACTAATAGACCTTGTAATTTTTACTTCCCACAGCCCCACATGTTGCTGGCTCAGTTGCTCTGATGTTATGTGGAAATCCGTATTTGAAATTCCAGCAGATTGCGGAGCGATTGGAGGAAACTGCATACAAACCACAACTGGACGAAACCGAACTTAAATGTGGCGTGGATAATGGAAATGGGCAGAATAATGTTTATGGCTTTGGAAGGATTAATGTGAGAGCAGCGATGTACTATGAGGCGGAGCCTACGCCTTGAGAAACTACGAAGTTATTTGCATTATGAGTGAATTCATTTTATGTTCTTGAATAGGTTGTATGCCTATTTATTGATTTCATGTAATACAAAGTGTTTTTCATGAAATAAAATTTTGGTTCTTGCCCTTGATTACAACTACAATTTAAGTTCATCTAAAGTTTTTTGCACTTTTAATTGGGGAAACTTTTACTCTCCACTGGTACATCATGTGTATTTATTCATATGTATTCTTGGAAGAAAATCTGCTTTAAAATTCCTACGGCTACACTGCCTAAATATTTCACGTGTTTATTCATTCCATGCGAAATCTAAAACACAATAGTTTAATCAGTTTGTTAAGAAACATCCGCCTGAGCCAAATTTCAAAAATCAATTTCACGTGTCACGAGCACATAAATTGCTATTCTAGGAGTCACCTTATTAAATTTATCATCTATTTTTACTCAAGACACACTTTCCCCTTATTGTCTGTACTGTCTAGACTTAGCCAAGATGTCCGTGGGGCAATGGCTGAAGGCCTTGGAGGCGATTGACATCCTATGCAACCGTATTCTGTGGACGTACCCATTTGGTTGGAGCAAGAAGAGACAACAAACGTATTTTCTCTAAAAAAATGGACACAATTTTTTCGACCGTTCAACTCATTCAGCCTCAAATCGCCTTATCATTTGCAGAAGTATTCATGATCTTCCCTACAATTACGGTTCAAATGTTCATTTGCCTCATAAAATACACATCGACACGA
This sequence comes from Isotomurus pseudopalustris, assembly GCA_034698685.1. NCBI lineage: Eukaryota > Metazoa > Arthropoda > Collembola > Entomobryomorpha > Isotomidae > Isotomurus > Isotomurus pseudopalustris. Next base: position 4,080 of record JAQGBV010002212.1, read on the forward strand.
CACTGTGAAATCGCTCACTCCATCAACACGTTTTTCCAATTCTAAGAATTTCAATCTAATTCTAAGTAACTACGATCCTGTTTATTTAGTGCTTAAAATCCTCAGACCTCATTCAAGCTGCGTCTTTTCTTTCGCTTAACTGTCCAGTGTATTCCAGTTGTGGAGTTCTTGCGTTCCACATGCTTCACATTCACATTTATCACAGTAATAATTCAAGTGGCAAAGGATTGTGTTTATTCATTCTCTTGTTTATCTCTCCATGAAAAACACAACTCAAAATTTTCGACGTTTCCATTTATTCTACGTTCAATCCCGACTTATTTTTAATCCATGCCGTTTATGAAAGTATCATTGGCCTTTATGGGATGTGGGCTCTTGGGTGAAATCCTCGCTATTTTTGTTGCTGCTAAATTATGGAATATAGTGCCTATGCCAATGTACTACTTGGTAGGGCCAATAGTGTCAACTTGCAGTTGGCACATATTGTCTTCCCGGATATTATTTTCCATTTTTATGAAGCTTCTATACAAAATCTGAAAGATATAGAACTCTTCTTTTCAATTAGACACTTTAATATAAAGTTTACTATTCGAACAATGAAGTCATTAAGACCTGTATTGTTTAGTGCAGGTTAAGGTGAGTGCAAGTTTTACCCGTTGAGTACGAGTTCAAAATGTACGTTCTGGGGTTGGATGATGTACCGTGGAACGAATGCCCTCATTTCTATTCCCTCTATATGATTTAATAGTAATTATCTGTTCTGCATTGAAAACTTAAAATATATAAAAGTAATTTCTCCCACAGACTTGTGCATTCTGGTAATAAAAGCTAAGTTATTGGCGTCTAAAATCACAATAATGTTAAAGGACGTATTTCATATTAGTATTAAAAGAAAAGAAATAAAAAGTCAACTTGTATGTCATGGCTTCATGTCTGTTCATGTCTGTTCATTGCTTCCTGTTAACATTCTCTTCTTAGATAACATCTTTGTTATGATTCACTTTCTATTAACACAATTTTAAGATTATAATAAGCAGTGAAAGTACTAAAAAGTGCATTAGGTTACAAATTAATACAAATGTTATATCAACGAAGAGATTTGCACTTGGCAAGCAGCTGGGATAGTCCCTGTCTTTGCTGCTGGAAATGATGGAAAAGTGAATTCGAAACTGCAAACTCACCTGGAGATCAAGAAAATGCGATTAGCGTTGGATTTCCAGACATTAACGATAAGATAGCCTTTTTCTCCAGCAGAGGATACGCTAAGGGAACACCAAAAAGAATTATAGAATGCAATAAGAAGTGAAAGATTTGCATCTTTTGAGTTCTATCAAAAGAAAACCACATTTTGGGATTGTGGATTCCAGCTAGTACTAAAACGTATAATTGAACTCTATCAGGGATGTACATTTCTATGTCATAAAATGCAGCAATTGTTCAATTCCCATTTGTACCCCCAAAAAATATTACATAATTTTGAAAACGAGACTTGGTTTGCATATAATTTTTTCAGTGAGGCACCCAGCTGTTTTCAAAGTTCGTTACTTATTATGAAACATTATGTCAATAAGATCAACTACATCGTGAGTATATACTTTATTGCATCCTCGTGGTACAGCGTCCAATTTATTACCGTGCGACAATATATTCAGTTTTCCAGCAAGATTGTTTTTATGAATAGTGATTAACGTTAACTCTGACAATCGTTGTATTTTTAAATTATTCATGCAACCCTGAGTCCATTAATCTAGACGCTTTACCATAGTTCCACCACCTACTTTGCTCATTATCAATTTTCATTCGTCTCAACTAAATCTGTGTGTCCATTCTTGTCCTGTAATCTTCTGAGATTTGTATGATTTATTAAAATGTGCCGTAATTTTGTGTCCCATCTGTTGTTTCAATACATTTTTTCTTCACAACTTTCACTCTATCTTTCCACATGTATCACTTGACTCTTACCAACTCTCTCAACTCGCAGCCACTTCATAACAATTTTTGTGCAGATGAATGGAAACATTTTTAATCTCGTTGCGTACTTACTAAACACTTTGGATTTCCTATCCCTTGTGATAAGGATTATGCAAGCTTCCCTACTTTGGGAACATAATGGATACGAATTCGACCGCAGAAATGAAGATTCTGCGATTGGAAACCTGTGACCTTTTATTCAAAAGTTGATTTTACACTTTAAAATGTAACAAGAAATTAATTAAATTATTTCCATCTTTAAAATTGCCTTCTACCTTCGCTAAACGATACTTTCGTTTAGCCAGGAACTTTAATTTAGATTATTCCGTCGTACACAATTTGTTTAGGATTTCTTTGCCATTTCCACTGCTCTTTTGGCATTTATTCTGCAACTATTTGGCAGAATAAATTTATTCTTTAAATTTAAAATAATTTATTCGAACATTATTTGGCCACTCTTTTCCATCAGCTGATGTTCCGCACTTAAGGTATTTCTATGTCAGTTTGACCTTTTTAGCTGTTTCCTTTAGAATCTTGAGAAATTCCGCAAATTTCATTTCCTTATTTGCAGATTTCATCAGAGCAACAACTCCGGCAACATGTGGGGCTAAAGGGAATTAAAAATTCAAACAAATTTAAATTCAAATTTAATCATTTTTTACGCCTACAAGATCAAATTTAAACAACTTTACCTGCCATACTAGTTCCAGGAAGTTTCTTGTATGAATTCCTATCTGGAATAAATGCCGATCTAATTCCAACCCCAGGAGCACACACTTCTTGTTTGATCCTTTTCGTCCCATGTGCCAACCCCATGAGCTCGAGAAATTGGCAATGTGATCGTTTTCGTCTACAGCTCCAACACTAATCACGTTAGATTGATCTCCGGGTTCCTCGGCTGTGTTACAATCTGGCCCGGTATTTCCTATGGCAAAAACAGGGATGATCCCTGCATCTACTAGCAACAATCTAATTTCATCCTTGAAGAACTTCATATTTCCTCCTCGACGTCCCCAGGAATTGCAAACGACGTTCGGTTTTGGTTCAAAATTCAAAACGAACTGTGCACACTTGTTCAACCGAGACTCTAATCCTTTTCCTTCTGCTGTCAATGCTTTGCAAGCTATCCACTTTGCCCCAGAAGCCACTCCGATTCCTTTCTGTCCAACAATCGTCCCCATTACGTGAGTTCCATGGTCATTATCGTCATATGGTTCCTTTCTCCCAAGCACTGCGTCCCTCCATCCATTTGCATAGTTTGATTTCAGAGTTTCGTGTTCCTTCATTACTCCCGAGTGTATTCATTTACCCGTGTTCCCTGATTTCCAGACCCATTCCCTAGGGACTCTCTTCGGACGCTCTAAAACTCGCATTCCCCAATGAATCCCCTCCAGCCAGTTGGACGATTACTTCCACTCTCACGGTGAACTCACCTGGCTGCTCCAGTATCACCTCAAGAAGAGTATTATTTAACTTTTTAATGGAAATTTGGTTGGAAATCCAAAATCAATTCAATTTTTCCGGTGAATCCTGAATTTTTAATTGCTGTTATGAATGGAGCTTGAGCTTCCGCACAAATTTCTTTAAGGAGTTTAATGAACATCTTAGTTCTAGCAGGACCAGAAAGGGGAGTCAGCAAGGGATTGGAGAGCACGGAATCCGTGACAGATGGAAGCTCAAGAATTGCGTTAGCTATTCCATCTTTTTTCATTTTCGATTGGAGGGAGTCTGTGACTCCACAAGGTTGACGAAAAGATGCAGCACAGCCATGAGAAGGTGTACGGAAACGTTTCCTGGGTTACTCTACCAACCATAAAGACACTTGTGGGAGACTTTTGCTTTGTCTGCACACAAAATGGTTATGAAACGGATCATAGCACACAACGGCATGACTGCAAACCTTCCACTCTTAGTTCGTACAAAATTCTGGGAAAAATAGAAATAATGATGAATAGGTCCACCACGCCCTCAACCAGCTTTCTTTCTTTAAACCTGTGTTTTTTAGCCCAGTCAATTTGGGCTTATAAGATTAGTTTGATGTCTGTCTGTTTGTCTGTGCATTGTCCGCGCGATAACTCGAGAAGGGTTCAAGTAATATGGCTGAAATTTTGTGCATACATTACTTGGGCCAATAGGAAGAGTCTATCAAAATTTGGAGCCAATCGGTTGACGCAGTGACCGGTGGAGGTCAATCGTGTGTGAACCGAAGGAGTCTTTTGCTTCCAATTGGGGGATTCGAGTAGTTTTATCAAAGAATTCTATTTGATTGAAGGAATGTAAAGCAAGGGGAGTTGTTTGATAAAGTGGGGCCACTAGGTGACCGGTATGGGTCCAGACCGTTTGACCCGACGGGGTCTTTTGCTTCCAATTGGGCGATTCGAGTGGTTTTATCAAAGAATTCTATTTGATTTAAGGAATGCAAAGCAAGGGGATTGTTTGATAAAGTGGGGCCACTAGGTGACCGGTGTGGGTCCAGACCGTTTGACCCGATAAGGTCTTTCGCTTCCAAATAATTTGCTTCCATTTGGGCGATTCGAGTAGTTTTATCAAAGAATTCTATTTGATTCAAGGAATGCCAAGCATTAGGAATTGTTTGATAAAGTGGGGCCACTAGGTGAATTGTGGTAAGGTTTTTCTTAACCCGAAACTCTTTGACTCCTAGATGAATCAAGTTCTGAAAAAAATTGGCTGGGCTATAGGGACTGCTTGGCATGAAGTTTTTAATTGACGCATGGGTTTTTTCAACAAATATTTTCCTTCCACCATTTTAAGTGCAGAAATGGTTTCCTTTCTATTTTTTGTTTTCTGTCACCCACAAATCAGACTATGTGTATCATATTCCACTTCTCGTCCAAACGAGCCAGAAGTAACCTTTAACTGCATTCCACTAATTCAGACACAGAATGTTAATTCAACGATGAAGTTCCGAGTAAGAAATGCCAGTTTAATCTATCTCGTACAAATGTCCCTCTTCGCCCTGTTCGTTCATCCTGGAAACTCAGGAGTTGTCACAGACTCCCTCAAGACAAAACTTCGTAGTGAAGTAACCACCGAAGTTGTCCTGGAACTGCCTTCCGTCATCACCTCAGTAATCGCCCATCCTTTAATGACCAATATTTCCGGATTTGCCAAAACAACGATGCTCATTCGATTGCTGAAGCAATTCACTTCAGAATCCCAAGCTCCCTTCGTGTCTGTCCTCAGGAAGGTGAGAGCTGAGGAAAACATTCAAACATTCTGGATATCAAACAAAATCTCCATCACAAACGCAGATATCTCTGTTGTAAAAGACTTCCCACCATCCCAGGAACTTTTAAATTGAGGGAACCGCATAAAGTACACCTGATTGAAACTGATCAAGCGGATTATACTAAAATAACGACTCGACCGATCAGCACAAGTCCCGAATGGGGAGTAAAACAAATCGATGCTCTAGCTGTTTAGGAATCCGGTATCAAAGGTCAAGGCGTCATTGTCGCAGGAATAGACACAGGAGTCCGAAAAAACCACGAAGCCCTCAAAAATAACTACGCTGGTGGTTGGTACGACGCAGTCTGGGGTAAAGCAGAGCCTTACGACGACAACAGCCATGGAACTCACACGATGGGGACGATTGTAGGACAGTTTGGAATCGGAGTTGCACCTGAAGCAAAGTGGGTTGCTTGCAAAGGTCTGAATGAGAATAAAATCGGGACTGAAATGCACCTAACCGAATGTGCCCAGTTTGTACTGAACTTTAAACCAACACCAAACATAGTTTCAAATTCCTGGGGAGTTCCTGGAAACAACCCATTCTTCAACGATCAGATTGCAGCGTGGAAGGAAGCAGGAATTATTCCCGTCTTTGCTTTGGGAAACGAAAAGCAGAAATGTGGGCGTGTAGCTTCACCCAGAGATCAACCACATGTGATTGGCGTGGGTGCTATGGACAAAGAAGACATTCTGGGTTTCCTATCCAGCAGAGGAAATAGAGCTGATTTGTTTAAACCGGACTTGAGTGCACCTGGGATGAACGTAATCTCGGCTTCTGCTTGGGGAATAAATTCGTACCAGAGAAAGTCAGGGACTAGCTGCGCAAGTAATAATGTCTTCATTTGTATTTGTATTCGGTTCTAGAATTGAAATGAGGAAAAGGCGTATTAATAAGGGCTTACATTTGTTTAATGCACTCTAAACAGCCCCGCATGTTGCTGGTGCAGTTGCTCTGATGTTGTCCAAAAATCCCCACCTCATATTTGATGAAATTCTTACCAAGTTGGGAACAACAGCTTACAGGCCTATACTTTCAGAACGATTGCTTGAGTGTGGAAAAGCGAATGGAGATTGGCCAAATAACGCTTTTGGATATGGAAGGATTAATGTGTGGAAAGCTGTCCAAGCGATTACAGGAATTTAATTATTATCTAATTCAAAAACTGAGCGATATGTATTCGAAATAAATAGAGTATTGGGAACAGAATATCCTTTGAGAGGAAGAGTGCATACCGTTTTCTGTACCTCATTTTTGAACTGAACATTCCGTTTGCATTTGTTTTGTTTTCTCAAACATTCTTTTCTAAATTATATTCCACATCCATTGACGATTACACACGTGTTATTCATCCTGCCCGTTTCACTGTTAGTTCACTAACAAAATTATGACTTTGATTTGCAAGTATACATAATGAATGTACGAAATAATATGTAGAGTCCAGTTTTCAGTTCAAATCATTTTATGTTACACGTTCTAACTTTACACGAATTTGGACGAGGAGTCAGTATAGACTCTAAATCCTTTTAGGGACTTTATGTCAAGCCCCGATGCTATAAAAACCCTCCTACAAATTATTTCAAATTATTTATTAGTCGATGGACAGCTGGGTCTCAAACCTTAAAAATTAGCTTTTTTCATCACAACCCTGCTCACTCAATTTTGAGCCGGTTGAGCCAGCAGAGGATTTGCTTTGTGTCGTTGTTTGAGACATACAAATCTAGTTTAAAAAACCGGCCAAAACTACTCACAGCAAGAAACTGCGTGGATTTTATACAAAATCATCAAAACTTTCTTGTCTGCTGCGGTATTAACTACCCTACGAGCTTCGCCATTGTTCTTGGCAGCTGTAATAGCCTTTGATAAAACTAATTTGATAATCTACGCTCGCAATCAAATTTTCAGATCTACAAACTTCGCAGAATGATTCGTTTGATACTAATTTCTGTTGATAAAAGACTAAAAATTATAGTGTAGACTTTTAAATCTGTAAGCAATACATAAACAAAGTCTGCCTTAGAAGCGATCGACATAGTGTACAACCATATTCTCTGGAAATATTCTTTCGGCTGGAGCAAAAAAAATCAAGAACTGTATTTCCTCACTTCAAAATATGGATTTAGTTTCTACTTTTCTTTCCTGAGTTTAATTTGCGGGCTTACTGCAGTCACTCTATTTTGCGTTTCCATTGTACAACTCACAATCAGTCGTCCTCAAATATCCTTCTCATTCGTCGAAAGGTTTATTATGTATGTAACATTCGACGTGGAAATGTTCATTTGTTTCACATCCTTCACATGGTAAAGGCATAGCAAGATTGCTCCTGTAAACAACACTCGTCTTACTTTCCGAAATAGGATGCTACAGTTGTTCAAATTACGTAAAAAAGCGTCAGTCTATCAACAAACTTTTCATTTGCAGTATTAGCCGAATTAAATGCTCAGCTACATTGAGTTCCGAAAGGTCCCGTTTGCCTAAATTTCCACATGTTATTATTATAAAAGGTGCATAGTTGGTTGGTTGTATTGTACTTTTCAGTAGGATTTTTTATAAGTTAGGTAATGTTAGAAATAAATGGTTAGCAAGCAGTAGAACCTTTTCAAACACTTACTCATTATTTTACCCACAAGGGCATATTCACTCATTTCATAACATTCAGGACTTAAGGGAGTTTCATTCGTCCTATTTATGTCAGGATCTATTTTACCCTAAGTAATAAACACCATTCAATAGGTTTAATAAGAATACTTCATAAGAGAATTGACACAATTTATTTCTGACATAACCCAGGCAAGGTAGCATATATAGTATATTCAGAATTTGAATACACTTTACTGGGAAGTTTAACATTAAAGCATGCATTCATATATTTATTATTCTAATATCTTAGTTCGCAGATTCGTCTCAAACATTTAAACGTTGCCATGTTTACAAATAGATCAGGTTAAACTTGATTAACCCAGATTAAGATATTGATTGGGG
>JAQGBV010002213.1:0-12274 GCA_034698685.1 Isotomurus pseudopalustris
AAGTTTAACACATCACGCTAACCCTTTAAACATATCATTAGTGTTTCTTAAATATGACTTGAGGGAGCAATGATGCTCCATTTCACGAACATTTATTATTATTAGCTCGATCAACCTACCTAAGGATAAAGTGTGAGGCGGAGTAAAAGTGGGCTTATGCATCGAATCAAGTTACGGTTAGTTGTTATTATATTATGAGGGAAAGTACTCCTTTGGGCTTTATTGGCACAGCCGTTGCAGGTTCATCGAGACAGGAAGGAAGTAGAGCATGTACGCACCATTTACCAAATAAATAAATAAAGATGTGAAACAAATGACTTGGAGAAATAGATCGGAAGCCTGTTGGCACCACCAAACTGTACCTGCTGATTCTCAACTATTAAATACAACAGAAACGTGAAGCGAGAAAGTGTGGTGGTCAAATTCATATTGAATTTTACATGTGCGTCGCATTAAATTAACTTGTATGCACGATAAGTGACACTATGAAGTGAAAGTTTAGACAATGAGGTGTGTTTTACCTTCAGAGGCAGGTTAGATAGAATGCTAATGTTCATAGAAGTCTCACGTGTAGCTCCATTGCTGACTACACGTAGCTGTACACTTGGATCGATACATAATATAATAATCTTTCTTTACTGAAATCAATAGTCACTTTTACTTGAATTATTTTTTGTGAGTAAAAACGTGTTAATCTAAAATAATCAATCGTATTATATACATTGACATCATAGATAAATCGACATTCGCTTTAATAATAGGTAATGTAGTTTAGTAATGATTATACAGACATGTATTCCTCTTTGATTCGGCTCGGAGTAGAAGGGAAACCCCAGTAGACATCGAGGATTGCGAAAACGATTACGTGCGAATTTACTGCAAAGCAGCCAACACTAATTAGAAAGGAGTTTCAGTTGGATTTATCTCAGCAGCAGACCCACAATTAGACTTTCCATAATGCTTGCCTCAGCTTATTTGGCACTCTTCTCGAGCATCATTTTATCTCACAACACAACCTGAGATTCTTCATGAATGCTGAAGCATGCAAGGTAGATGCACTGCTACTATATAATACCACTTACAAATGACAATAATACTCGTGAAAAGTTTGTTGAATAGGCATGAAACAATTCATGTGCATGAGTTTTACTCTTCACCAAGTCACAAGACCATTAACGAGGCGAGGACAAATCTGAAGATGATTCCCGTGCGATTAGTATAGTCAACAACACTCTTTCACGGTCAATTAAGCTCAATTTTTCTTCCTGCCCAAGAATAAAGTGATCTCCACGCTATATCGTCCCATTTCGTAAGGACACTTAAGAGTGTGTGTAGAGATACGGAGAAAATGAAATCTCCAGGCAAAGGGAGAATATGATTAGTGTGTGGATGTATATCTTCTAAATAAGACTATCTCTGCACCCATCCACCATAGAAATTACATTGTGTGTGATTGTGTGCAACCATCCTCTCGTTTAGATCGGTTTATCTACCTAAAAATGATTTCATCCTATTCCCTCTAGTCTCTGTTAGCTGTGGAAATATAAATGGACCCGAGAAACTCTTCCTGAGGTTAAAAGCTCATCTTCGTCTTGGCTCATTTCATTTCAATTTCAGTCTTTGCACGTCCATTTCCTTCTTTCCGTGGTAAATGAGCATCTCGAAAAAGCTCTAGTGCCCGAGAATACAAGTCGTCTACCCAAAAGGAAATTGCTTCTATTCCTTCGCTTATAAAATCTGACTGCACACGGAGAGAGGACCTTCTTCCCGCCTACCCACCACTTTCTCCTTGCACCTTTCACTTTCCATCTTCCAACCTGCACACGCAGGAGAATCAACCCTTTCTACCTTTTAGGACTTCTACGAGTAGAAATTGGTTATAATATGCAAATTCACTTTTTGTGCTTCATCTAAAATATCCGGGGAAAATAAATTGTGCCATTACCGAGGCAAGTTAAAATTGCAGTACATTGAATATAGATTCCTTTCTCGAGGTCCTGGGAAATTATTTTCTCAAAATTGGTCTAAAGTCATTGTGCAGACAATTTGTGCTTTGTGGCTGGGAAATAGTGATTTGGGAACCTGGAGGAAATATATATCTACCTAATCAATATCTTTTTTCGAGTATCTGGCATGGCCAGACCTTTCATTTGCTTTCCTTCCGTGCGATATGACAAGGGACACATCACTTCATTTCTCGCAATCTCTTCGTGACAGTAGAAATCTCTCAATTGTCTGGAGTTAAATGGATGACATAAATCAAATGAATGGGTAATTGACAAAATGTCGGCTCCACTCGAACAGTATAGCCAAACAAAGTCCTTCAAAAGCATCTTCCGGTAGTTCAGTAGACAGTAGAATTGTATAATAGCCACCACCACCACCTCAATATACTGCAAGCCTAACATCTAAAGTCTAAACATGTGTGCCGAAAGACGAGGAGTACTTAAGAGGATTTTACGTAATGATCCGTGTGGTAACACATTAATACCTTTCTTATGCCTCTGTGGAAGCAAATGTGATATTTCATGACTTTGCAGAAAACTGCACCAGTGCTCTACGTTCTAAATTTCATATTGATATCCACATATGAATGCAATTGCAGTAGTACAGTGGTGAAGAATGTAGGTAGGGTTGCGTGAGATATGTCAGTTTTTCGGACTTGCAGGGAATTCCTGCTGATGCAGGCCGAGGTTGTGGTTTGGCAGTAAAACTTTAAAAGCCAGTGATAATGATGCCCTATTGAAGAAGTACACATTATATGGACCATCATCCGCAGAGAAATAAGTGAAAGCATCCTTGTGGTTGACGGCGGAGGTTTAAAGGACCAAAATGCACTGTTACATTTCATTCTTAAGCTTCCTTTGATATTGATCCTGTGTGTCATCATCTCATGCTACACTTCCTGTGGTGTGCATTACACAAGGATTCGCAGGCACTCCATATGAAGTGGAGATATAAGTGGCTCTGTTCTATGTGTGTAGGCATTCAGTGTAGGTCTCTCATATATATTCTTTTGGATGGTTTACTTGTATGACTTTACCTTCCTTTGCACACATGAGAGAGTGAAAAGGAAATGACAGTGGTGGCTGTGGATTGTAAAGATGATAACTCTTACATTTCGATTTCTATTCCAACCATCCGAATCCTGTCTCATTTCGTCCCCGGGTAAGTATGTCATGACACTTAACTTAAGAAGACAGTAAAGGGAAATGGAATGACATGAGAGCTAACTGAAATCAACAACGAGAGCGAAATCCTGTCATACAAGTTTCATTAAAGTTGTCTTTACCAACCACCAATTAAGCTTTGTCGTTGGATAAATTTCAAAGCTCCGTCTTCTATCCAGAAACTGACGGTTCCTAAACTCGATTGTTTTTTCGAATCTCCACTGAAATTTAGTAGCAAGAGAGAAAGTGTGAAATTAAACGAAATTAATTAAATAATTAAGATCTATAATTTGATAGACACTCTCAGCTTGTTACGGTTTGAAACAAATATACCAACCAATTGAGCTCAGTCCGAACATAAATTCAGTTATCATTAGAAAAGATTATTGTAGAATTACAACTCTATTTTTGTCATCCGATATAGAAATCCCACTTAAGATTTGAGGTTGAGTGGGTATTTGGGTATTACTTATTCAAAGTTCGTGTGAACCTACTCGACGAAAGAATTTCGCGTATTCAGCCACTTGGATAAGAAGAGCTGAAACTCACGAAATTTTTCCAATAATCCTGTGTACACGGTGTAGTGTGGAGTAGAGAGGCTTAATAACATAAAAGCAATAGACCTTCATTGTGAGCCACAATGAGAATAATCCCAAGCGTACATTTCAACAAAGAAAACTTCCGACTGTGGAAGAATGTGAGAGTGAAGTGAAAGCACACATACTCTAAGTCTACCCAGCCCCAAGCTGAACAAGAGCCACAAAACACACTTCTGCCCATCAAATAAATGTGTGCATACTACAAAACTACAATGGCTCCTTTCACTGGTACCACAAAGTTCCTGTGGCTCTCAATCTCCTTCAGTAGATCAAAATTGCGATTTTTGAATCGTCTATAATGTTTACCTGTGGAATTCTTCAGCGAATATATACGCATGTGTGTTGCGTTTAAATTAGATGAATTACAGCTGAGATAGAAATTCTTTGAAGAATCATGAGTGTCGAGTTACATTAACTTGTTTTTGATATTCTAGTGGTTCCTTTTAGCAATATATGCTTAATTGTTATTTTTCTCATAGGAATGAAATAAATAATAAAGGATGTTGTTTCCTTGTAAAACTATCTATCTCTGCGTACTACATCGATTTTTTACAAGTCCAGAAACTTATTATTTAGCAACATGAACTACTAGGAGAAAGTATTAGGCCTTGAGATCATGCCTACGCACGAAATTCATGTCAAAGCAATGTAAACAAGATTACGATTAGAAATAGATTCGTCTCTGAATAATTCATACCTCATTGACGTCCAGGCTGATTTCAGTATTCAACTCAATACTTCTTGTATAGACAGCTCTTAAAATAATCTGTGTTCACTTCATAAATCGAACATCGAACAGAAATATCCTTACGTGTACATTTTTGGGTAATTAATGTTTAAAAAATACAAAGAGTTGTTTTGATTTTTTGTCATCGTTTACTACATGCGTTTGGGAAGTAGTTCTTATACCAATTACCAGTTCTGATTATCCTTCAACATATTTATTCGAGTGTAACACAGGTAGTGAGACATAAAACTTAGATTGGCACAGCTCATTAAAAGTCCTTTAGATTAAGAGAATGAATTATTCCCACTGCAATATTGCCTGGTTGCTAGCTGGCTACTTTGCTAGTGCTTTCCATACAATCGTGATTCAAGTGAATGCTTTCTAGTAGGAATCCTACCCTCCCGCTAACAAATATTAAGTCACTTTCCCATTTGTTCAACAGAAAGTCCGTTGTCCGTGTATAAATAAGTTACAGAGCAAGCACGCTCATTATTCCAACTGCACATAAATAAAACATGTAGCTACCGCACCTACTTAAATAGTATGAACTCAATCTTCTGACCGTAAACTTAAGCTCTGTAAACCTGTAAACGCTAGGCGAGTCTCAGGTGTGCTGCATTCCTCTGAGCACAACAGCGCTGGTCGCGATAAATTTAAAATTTATAGCATAAACCTTGACTCTGTTTCTCCTAAATCCTAAACATGAGTTTGTCGGTGTTTCGACTTTCGACTAGGCAGAAAGTGCGTTTCTGAACAGGGCTGACACAAAAGCACTAAAAATGACACGACATCCGGCAGGGTGGGTATAAAGTTCGAAAGTATAATTCATTTCACTGGGGTGCGGGTGACTGAAACACGAGATATACAAGTCAAGTGTGTACGAACTGGCGCAAGGTGCTTCAGACTTCAGAGTTAGTCTCTAAGTCTGCGTATGAAATATAAATGTTGGAAGACTAACCGTATAATTTCGTTTTACAGTAGAGCACTGTTCACTTTCATGCATAAAAGTCAAACATAACGAATTATTAATAAGGTCCTGGGAAAATGTAAACATGAAAACACAAGTAATCGTGCAGGATTCACAGTTGTAGCGTGATGGGAAGGAAATCCACCAACAACTAGACAAGCTTTTCTAATGAGTATGCTAATGTTACATAAAGTAGCTACGAAGATTTCTTGACTTTCTCTTCAGGTAAAATATGTAATGAGACAAATGAAGTACTAATGACTCTTACAGCATGAAAAATTAATGCTTTCAACTCTTTTGTTTAAAGCGTAGAAATTAGAAATTATAAGTGTTTTGCTGCAAATGAAATATTAAACTTTAAAGGAAGACCTCCTAGAAACTTAATCTGATGTGTGGAGTGTGGATCTGCGCCAAAAGATAAGAGAGATGGAAACTTTTCTATAAAATTGCGCTTCCCGAATTTATTTCCTGCCTTTGCATCTACTTTAAAGAATTCCACGAAACGTCCAAGTGAGAAACTAAAAGATTGAATAACATTCTTGACTGGTAGTGCAGTAGTAGGTGAGTAGAACCAAACCGTTTAGCTAAAGAAATGATCGATTTCTGTCTCCCAAGATTTGTTTGAGTTGGTGAAAATCCAAGGAAAACTTTCGGACTAATTTGCATAGCCTAAAAGCTTCCTCTCCCGTCAGGACTTCTCTCTTTACTCCCCTCAATCTTTTTCGTTTCACTTTGTCTTCTGTTAATTTGCAAATTATGGGCGTAAATGGCGATGGCGCAGGTTGAAACGTGAATCAGAAATTGATTGCGTGTGTTATGCATGCACATTTTACGGAGGTTTTTTAGAATTTCGTTTAATTTTATGGGTGAAATGTTCACTTCAACCGTACTAACTGGAAAAGTTTCGATCGTAATGCATAATGAAATGTCACAGGATATTCTTGGAAGATATTTCAGTAGGGAAACTCGGTTCCAGTTCTAATAACCACATGCTGGTGAAGAACAAGTTGTTCGTTGGTTTTGGCAAAAATTCTAGCCATCTTAATCTTCTGCGATGTACAGAGGCGAAAAGTTTTAAGATTTTAGCATATTCGGAGAAGATTCAACACTTTCTTTTAGAGTGTTGTGAGACATAAGCAGAGGCAGAGAGGTCTCATGCTTACAATAAGCGTAAGGTTTTTAGGTTTCTAACTTCACGCCCTGAAGGACCCGTTTTAGAATTTTCGTATTCCCTCGAGCAATCTTTTCTTCTATTCTATTACGAGTGCCATTATTTCCTCTTAACACCCTAGACGCTAGACTTAAGACATTATGATGAAATACAATTCTAGAACTGAAGACTTCGTCCTTTCTCAGTAGATTTAAGTTTCATTTCAGTCCGTAGTAATATAATCTTTTAAGAGTTTATGTCTTCATTCTCTTTCTGCTTTTTCACTAGACAAAGGTCTCACTACAGGTATTCACTTGAGTGTGTCAAGTTCTTTCACTTGTTTTCGTTACGGATATAAAAATAGGACTATAATGCAGCGTCTATGTAGAGATGAGACAGAGGCGAGACAGTAAATGACAAAGAAATCCGTAAAGATAAACGCACTCCTCATTTTATAGCAGAAAGAGGGAAGTGTAGGCTCAAGAAATGTGGAGGATCAAAAACCTTCTTCAACCAACTTTATTACAGGAGCCATGCACATTTCAACATTCTCGCAGAATGAGGAAGCATGTGACATTAGAAGGAAGGTTGGGGTCACTACTAAAGTCTATTTTCATTTCCTCTGGCCTTTTCTATTCAGCCAATTCAGCATCGGTCAGGCAATAAAGCTTTCTCTTCGATTTTTAAACGAACCACCGGACCAATAAAGTTGTGTCTTGCGTCAGTAGAAAGCGTCTACAAGTCTGCGTTTCAGAAGGAAATTGAAAAACTGCATTTAATAGAAATTGGAACATTCGGAACATTCCTTTTATTGGTGATCATGGTTAATTTATCGACAACCACTCTCTGGCATACAGATAAGGGAAAGCCTCAGAAAATAAATACGGATTTTGAGAAAAAACTGTTTTTTGTGGTAGCCATCATTAACAGACCAATTACGAGCACAACAGATGAATCTAAAGAGCAAGCAGTAGTGAAGTCAACCACCACACAAAACTGCATGAGAATTTTTATTTTCTTTTAATATTCGATACACAGCATATGAAAAGCACGGGAAGATAATAAAAATTGCTTGTCAAACTCAATTTCCTATCATCCGAATTTGTTGTAGTGGGAGGACAACCATGAGAGGTTTCCTTGAAGCTGGCTACCCTTCCTGTCAGTTATATTTATCGTTTGAATTTCTGAACAGTGGATGGTATTTACTCAGTCAGTCAAGTATGGAATTTGTACAATGGAAGAAATACAATTGCACAACATTATTGACTGTCTGTGTGATATTTATCTGGTTACTTCTCACCATATACGCTTTACCCTCAAACAGTTTGTGTGGCGCAGTTCTCCGTCAACTTGGGCTTCCGCTTTCATAAACAATTGCGACTTTCGACAAGTGAAAGTTTATATCAGGATGCTTTCCCATTCAAAAATAGAAAAATATATACGTGTGTGTGTTATGTTTCTCCTCACTTGTTCCATTGACAAAAATTGCGACTTGCGGACGAAGAAATATAAAAATAAACAGTGGTTATAAGAATCAACAAAACTCTTTTACACTGATGCTCCTTCTGCGTGCTATCGTAAAATAATGTACCCGTTATATAGTCAGCAAAGCAATTTGTGTTGTTTTGCACAGCCCAGACATGTCATGTTTTGCAATTTTCGATGATTGGATTTGGGTGCAGTGATGCAAAAGTTATGAGACTAGAATCGAAGGTAAATAGTAATCGAAGAGTTTCCGGAACCCCATCATCGTAAAGAACAAGTAGAGCAACTATAGCTTTCCAAGTACACTCCTTTGCTTTCTCTCCTTGTTCCTATGTCGTTAGGTTTAGCAAGGATACATCTGTAACATAAAAATCCAGGAACAACGTACTATATTGTACGTAACCTTAATTTACTGCGTGCTTCGTTGTTGTAAAGCAGCTTGAGATGTACCATGTGCAATGGTACAGAATTCGTCACATAGGACAGAGGCTTCATCTTTGAAGACAATCAATCTCCAGGGTAAACTTGGAAGTTGTAGCCTTGCGATCTCATACATTACTTACTGATATTGGTAAAGATCTTGTTGCTGCTGGACTGAATGATTATATGTGACAGAATATATGAAACCATTTCTTTGATAACATTACAAGGATTACACAGAGGTTAGGAGTGTATGCTTTACTCCATGTCTTGTCTCTCTCTCTCTCTCTCGTACACCACGCTGAGTCAAAGATGAATTGAGTTTTTGAAGTGAAACTGTACAGGAAGTAATACATTTACATGAAGAGAAAACTCCGCACGCTACGAGTGAAAGACTACGGGATAAAGCCTCCACGTATGTGCATGAAAAGCAGCTTTCAGCTTGAAGGCTCAGTGTACAAGGAGAGTGTGAATAAGAGAAAGTCTTCAGGTTGGGCCACCACCATCCACAGTAAACTGGCAGACATAAGTAGACAACGAGAGCAACTTTCTTTGCCTCACCAACCTGTGGAAAAATCAATATTCACACTCCCCTCTCTCTCTCTACACACACACAGACATGTAGAATGTAGACTTGTGTTTCTTTAGCTGCTTCCTATACCAACACAAACACTGCGAACGCGACGCTACTTTCTCTGAACTTTAGACTTTTTCTTGATTCAAGTATGACTCTGCATTAATTATGAGTTCAACTTTGTTTAGCTTTTTTCTACTTTGCAAAAGCTGCATAGAGAAAAATCGCTTAAATATATTAACTTCCTACAAGTTGCTAGATAAAAATGTTTAGTCTCAAGTTGGAAATCAATTCATCGTCACGCTGCGGCCTCTTTAATATAATTGATTCTCGGAGTGTCGGAGTTTAACTAATAGGTTGCTACTTGTTGGGTAAAAATAAATCATTGTAAATAAAGTAAGACTTTCTGGTGAAACCTTTCCAGACTGAGAATTAAATTATCGTATTATTTAGCAGAATAGGCCCTCATTATTTCCGTTTTCGCAACCTAGCAGAACTAAATTTCAAAGGAATTGCGTCGGGAATCTATTTGATTCTTCAGCTATTTTCCCTGCAGACTCAGACTTACTCTGTACAACTAACGCTGTGGTATCATTAGTGTACATCCAAGAACCGAACCTGTTGATATCTTTTCTCTTTGCTTTTCTTCTTGCAAGAGTTTATACAATTCAAGTAGTTTATGTGTGGAACATCGTCGTACGTGAGACTGTAAGTCTGGGGCTGTAATGTTGAATTAGTACCTACCTACTTAGTTTCCAGTAGATTTGGGTGGAAATGATGAAGATGGTGATGGTGGGATTGAAGAGTTCAGTTTACCCTGGTAAATGGAACATTTCTGGAGGATAATCTTTAGTTACCTCTCTCCACACTTTCACCAAAGAAGGAAGCGAGAAGACACTTGCTGTGTGAAAGTGATAGCAGCCTGGATGTTTGTGTTGCTATGTCTGATACCTCTAGCAGAGCACTTTAATTCCGAATGAACGATCCATTTGAGAGAAAGTGCAAACAAAACCTGGTTCTGGTTTCCCTCTCCCATGATGAACAACTCTGTTATTTCTAATCGAGTTTTAGACTTAAATCAACACAGGATATCATGAGTGAGTTCCATAGTTCCATGAAACATTTTCAATCCATTTATTGATGCACTGAATCCAGAGATAGGAGTAATAAGTAGTCAGAACTGAAGTAGTATGGTCAAAGTAATCCAGTGCACTTTCATCCCTAGAAATAACTTTGTACGGATCGGCCATGAAATCGTATTGCAGGACAATTCTTCGCAGTATCGAAGACCACTAACTGACAGAGTAAGGAGCATTCCAGTAACCCTGAGCTCAAGAGTCAGGTGTAATGGTGTAAGCTTTATTGCATCCATTCATAAAATTCCTCCACTGAGCCGCATTACCATTGCGAAACGTGTGCTGAATGTGAATTCCTCTAATATAAAAATACCTTTAACACTTGAACCTTTCACTCCCATCGATCTCTTCTGAATAATCCTTTTACTTCTGATTTGATTTTGTGATGACGTCAACCTCTAATTCCATGTTTCGATGGATCACCTCACTCATTACTTAAGTTTTTGACACTGATTCCCACTTTTGGTTTTATTGCAGTTAGCACCAGCATCAATGAAAACATATGTGTAATATGTTGTTTGTAAAATAGAAATCCTGACTAAACTTTACATCTCGTTGAGTCCAAGTCCAAACATTTACGTTACCTGTAAGCCTGTTGTACATGAAATAGCCACATTATGACCTCCGCATTCATTTACATTACTATCACGATTCGAAAACTTCCTGTAAGACCCCCGCACACTTTCAGTACACAAAAACACAGAAGTTTACATTTGTGTGACTTCTAAACTAGGTCGCGTACAAATTATGAGTGTACTCATCATCAGTCTTGAGAAGGCTTGACAAGTAATCTATCATCCTACACGTTGTTCACATGTCAGAGTTCTAAAGCAAATCTTGACAGCGAAAAAACCCGTCCTTGAAACGCTGAGCTAAGCTAAACGTGTGAGTGACTATGCAAAGGAAATCCGATTTGTACAGAAAAGGGAAAAGAACTGCCCGGAGCTGACACACACCTTTCTTAATACCGTTGCTTCCCTAATTGAAAACTTGGTGAAGGTAGCACAGCTGTATTGTTCTTGTGCTTTCCCTACCATCCACTTCAACTAGTTTAGAAACATTCTCTCGAGATGAAATATGCACCGCACCGCAGCATCCAACTCCAACACCAAACAAACTATTCTCTGTGTCTGTGTATCTCTGTGCATCCAAACTACCTTCAGTATTAACCTAAGTAAGTGAAAGTTTCATATCGCAAAGGGATTTGAATGATCTACTTGTCCGAGTATTTTGCGTCACTAGAGTGAATAGTTTACCTGAGATAAGTGTACAGAGAGTTACGTGCACATCTTATTCTATAGCTTGAGTGTGTTATAGCCACCCCCATTTACTAGTAGTGACAGAAAGAGAAGTTTGTTTCTAGAGACTTGAGACTAGTATCCTCCTGGAAAGGCTGGTAGCAGAGCACACAGGTGAAAGTGGGTCTATAGAGTTAAGGCTTTGCTATACATAATGTATAAACTCCAGGTAGGCAGTGAAAGCAGATGCAGAAGGAGTCTTGTTTTGTAGTGACATGCCACTGTTATGTTCAACCATTCCATCCCACTTCAACCTCCTCTTGCATCTGCCACTAGATTGACTCGTAAGGAGGCACCTACACATACTTCAAGCCCAAAACTTCTGAAGTTGGTGCAAGTGAGTACAGGACGGTGTATTTCATAAAATAACGACCATTCCATCGGATTTCGAGGAAATCTCTTGAGGAATCTCTCTTACTTTGGGTTTGTACAGAATGGATGGACATGCTACTGCACCTTTTGCTCTCCTCTCAAGATGTCCTTGTGACAAACAGAAAGAGAGAGAGAGATTATTTCGTTCCTCAGAAATACCTGTAGTCGTTGAGAAAGGAAAAACCATTTCATACATTAGAAAGTGGACTTTCACTCCGTCGTACACCAAACAGTGTCTTGTTGTACGTTGTACAAGTTGTAATACTACGACTTCTACTTCAAAATTCGACCTGAAGCCTCAAGTAATTGTGTTTGAGTGTTCTACTTCCTACGAAAGCAAAGTCATGAGGGAGAGAAGGTTAAGAATTTAATAAGG
>JAQGBV010002214.1:0-12271 GCA_034698685.1 Isotomurus pseudopalustris
CGCAGGTACTTGACACGTGAATGGACATTGCGAAGGTGGAATAATTAAGTAGCCTGGTGCACAGAGCAACGAACATTGCGAAAGGATGTGAAAGTAAAAGAGCCCGGAGGAAAGGAGTGTGGGAATAACTAAAAGTACAGGTAAAGGGAAAGCAAGTGAAAGCAGTTCAGGTAAGAGGAAATAAGCTGGAGTTGGAAACGAAGGCGTCATAAAATCGATGATGTCATGACCTTCGTTGCCGTCACGGTTTCACTGGGTGGGTGGGGATTTGTTGGAGGAGAGGAGAGAGCCTTTCCACTCTCACGGAGCTCACAGGAAGGAGGAAGGAGATAATCTGATACGAGAGAGAGTATATAGCGCCTATACTTTCGTCTTAGGAAAAGAGCTGAACCCGCCCCGCAGTCCTCTTCGTACCAAGTGGAGAAAGTCGGTGCAAGCTTGCTTAAGTGTTGGGAGAGAGAGAGACATTAGATTCTAGATTATAGACTATGTTCCTCTCTCCTTGGCAGTAGCATTGGGCGAGGACGAGGTCGAATGTAGCGTGCAAGGAGACTATTACCCAGTTGGAGCAGTGTGTGTATATACATGTGTTAGTGATATACGGAGAAAGTGAAATGGATGAAGCCTTGGATAAAGAAAGAAAGCTGGGAGAGAAAAGCATATCCAGCAAGAATGACGTCAATGGAAAATAATGACGGCATTGCGACAAAGACGTCACCACTCCGGTTCTCTCCCAGTCTGGGGAAAGGTACAGAATTAAACCTAACTCTGCTCAGAAGCCACCCGACAACCGAATCGGGGACCAAGAGATCTTCTTTATATTAGGAACCTCATCTCTAAAACACTCTTCAAAACTTAACACGTGCTTGACCAGAACACTCCTCGTCTCTCCCTCCCTTTTATATGACAACTCTTACTTATCATCTTTGATAAGTACAGAGACACATTTAAGCACTAATTGTCAACTTGTAATTTGTCATTCATTCTCCCGGTCAACACACGTTTATTTATATTCATACAGATTCATATACACGCGAGTGTTGCCAATAACTGTCACGATTTACCTGTGAATCTCATTTGTGTACCTGTGAACACTTAAGTAACTACTACAAAATTATACTTGAAATACATGTGTCTTTTAAGACATTTATATCTGCAGTACAGTAAAAGAGTTAAGAACTACAAAGCCTAGAACAAAGATATATACGAAACACAAGGCAGTAATTACCATTTCAACACAACTTGCAGTGAGATAGGTCAGTTCGCCATCTCTCTTGGAACGCAATAACATTTACGTGGAAATATATAAACTACATAAGAGCTTATCACTACTTCTACCTTTCACTGACTATGAATACCTGCAGTGAAGGTTGCTGTCATGCAGAGCCAGTAAAGCAATAAAAATAAAAGAGCAGGGAAATCTAATAAAACACACGGGATATATGCTGGAGTCTCTAGCTTGTGTCAAGTCTCTTGGGTATTTTAAGACTTCATTACAACAACGATCCTGTTACACCATCAGCCAGTCCAAAGACAAACCAAGCTCAGGTAAGTTTCAAAGTAGTTTACACTGAAGTTTGTTTAACTTTAAGAAGTGAATACAACTGGGCAGAACTTTCTCCGGAGGAAATACCAGGAGAAACCAAAGGCTGGGGGGAAGTGAGAAAGGTGTAATAACAAGACTTCAGAGTATTTCAGAGTTAAATTAAGAAGCGTGGATGTGAGTGAAGGTCATGAAATTAGATGAGAGTGAACTCAGATGACATGTCACCCACATAGTAGTAGATAAAGTATCAAGTGTTAAGGATGGATGGATAGAGGCTGGTGAAGAAGTGTCATATGACAGAGGGGAATGAATGTTGGCAATAGAGAAGTATAAGCACGTGGATGGATAAGATTAGACCGGGGTGGAGTGTGTTGGAAGAGACGAGAGAGAGAAAGAAAGAAATAGAGTAGTGGCAGTGGGAATGACGTCAATCCGGGCATTGCAGGCATCCGACGCACGTCATCGTGTCTTGTGATGACGCCAAAAAGACTAGGAGGAGACCCGAGACCTCCTTATCATCACACACACAATAAATTCTCGCACTCCCTCCTTCCTTCGTTTGGGCTTTTCTCATCGATTTATTCCCAAACCCAAAATTGTACTCATTTTTCCTACCACTTTTACTTACTCTTTCAATATTACTTTCATCATCATTCCTATTTCCTTCCTCCCAATTTGTCTCACTGAACTTAAACTACAAACGGTCTATATACACACACACACACACACACACACAAAACCACACATACTTCAGCATCACTATTATTACATCAATCATCTCTCTCTCTCTCTTTTCAACTTTCTCCTCCTTTACATTCTCTCTCGTCCTATTTATTATTTATGTTTACACTTTAATCCTATGCACATTAAATACTCTAAATATGTCCCATAAGCCATCATACTTTCACTCCATCCCACATTTGTACCTTTTTTTTACTAAACTTTATACGTATTTTGTAACTTTGTATTTAGTACAGATGACGCAATGTATTAAAAAATGTGAAATTAAAGTCAGACTGTCAGACACTAAAAAGTAAATGACCACGAAACATGAATGAATTAGATCTTCTTCGAGGACAAACAAAGAGCTTAAGAATATTTGTAATGCCTCAAATCAGAATGACTGAATGCTCATAGGCATCAACATAAGCAGAGGAAGGCTAACTTAATGTAAGGTTGCAGGGCGAGGAGGAAAGTCTATGAATAACTCGTGATGAGTTTGTGAGGATCTCACGTTCCACCCACTACACCAATGACGCTAATATATTATTGCTACTGTATAACCCGTATAATTATTATTCGCTGGGTAATGGGCTGTCGTCATTCAGTATAAAGTTACGCCATTGTACGAAACCACGATCTTGGAATCTGCTATATATTACCAAATAAAATCGGATGGAATAATAATAATGATACTCCTAAACGCAAATCCGTGTTGTCTCAAAACGTCAAAACTTGCTTTGCGTCTAGTCAATCTAGTGTAATACAGTTACTTCACAGGACACTTTTGTTCCTTTCCTGCCTATCATTTCCCAAGATGAACTATCACTTACTTCTTTATGAGTCGCATATGCACACAATGTTTCCTAATGACTCACTTAATGAAGCCCAAAAGAAAGGAGCTCACTCTATATTTTTATTCTAGTGAAAAATGATCCTCCGAACAACAAAGACTGACTTGTGAGCATAAAGGGGCAAGCAATAAGCTAGCGTACAAATGTATACAGATACTCACATCGTAAGTAACTCGGTGACTCCGCAGGGAAAGTCAGGACTCAATGTTTAATCAAACCGAAATTTGATATACCTGCGGGGAAAATGAGATAGAATTTTCAGTGGAGGGTTCCCTTTCCCTTCTTGCCTTTCGTCTTCTTCTCGTGTCACTTATACCTTCCACGTCCACCCTATCTACCAAATCTCTGTTACTTCTAAATCTATTGACGCAAGTATTATTGTGCGTGATTAATGACCACCTAATCCCTAAAAGGTAATTCAATACTTTTTTCCAACCAACATCTGGCAACTCTTTCTTTGTACGACATCATCACTTGTTACTTAATTTATCTCATTCTTGAAACGGTGGAATCTCTGTGTCTAGTGTCATATAAAATCTTATCCCATCTACCAACACTCATCGCTATCTATTTAGTGTAGTGTGTATACCTCTTCCTCTTTAGAATTTGTTAATTAATCTACAAGTTTTAATTAAATACTTTGGTGATTATCATATCATCTGTGTAAAGCACGTCGCAATCTCGCAATGAAACATAACATAGCAGTGGAATAATAAATGAAGAGGTAGAAATGCTCTGTTAGTACTTGTAGAGAGACCAATTACGCATCGTAAAGTTTCCTTTGTGAGGGAGGAGATAAAGAAAGTCTATTATTCCGTCGCGCGTCGGAAGGAACAACGTGAATGGGGAAAACGGTTAGAGATTGAATTGGGCCGAGGAGAAAGAAGGATGATTAGTTGGTTTTATGCGGGTTATGATGATGACGAAGGTGGAGGATGATGAAGAGAGAGGAGACAGCGGTAGACTAATAATGAAAGAAGATTTGGTAATTTATGGAGCGTTGAGAGAAAATAAGCAATTGAATTATGTGGAGGAAGAATAGGAGGGCAAGAAGCGTGTCGAGATTTCCGAAATGCCAACAACTCTTGATGAGTCTTCAGGGGCTCTCGCCATACAATCCGCCTTTCTCTAGGGACACTTTTCACTCCATATTAAACAAATGACCCTTGACTTCGGCAATCATGACAAGCACAGCAGCAGCAGCCCCTTCACGTATGTATACCTTCACTGAAGTCGCAGCTCTTTTGTCCCTCCGTATAAATATCAAATCGCTTTTCAATCTTCTGTCACTCCGTCACTTCCTAGCCACTCCAAACCTTCTCCACGGCATATTCAACGCTCCGAGGACTTTCACAACGCAACTTGTATACAAGTACACAGCTTTCTCCGTTGCTAGAAGTCTCAGGATACCCCTAAAATGTCCAGTGGTGGTATCTGCACTTATCACGTCTGTAAGTCAAGCCCCGGAGAAAGTCCTGTTCAAAACCTGCTCTTCGAAATCGCCACGATGAAGAAGCAGTTTGACTGATGAGGTATTCTTTTGATTCCGCAGTGCGAAGACGAGAGGACTGTGTGGTGGCGGAGAGAGTCCTGAACTACGGTCAGCAGCAGAGCTCGGAAAGCTCGAAGAACCAGAACGCAGCTTCCCAATCGTCTCAAGTCGTCACTCACCATAAGAACTCTCATCAAAATTCCACCCCAACATCAAGCATGCTTCTTCTGCAGCCTCAGGTACGTAACAATAAAGCATTCATTCTGAAGGCGTCAGTAAGGAAGCTTTCTCCTATACACTGTAAGTGTCGGAAGAATGACCTGGCGTTGTTTGGTTTGCCAGGTCTCGTCTCTCCCAGGATTTACTGAACTCCCAGGATTCCTGGACGCCTTAGTGGATGCAGAGTCCGTGCTTCACAATTCCGACTCCGAGTCCGAGTTTATGTCCGCAGTTGGTGGAAGTGGGTCTTGCAGCAGCAACTACTACGACATTACGGACTACTCTGGTCACCACCACCACGGTCACCACCACCACCACCACCAAGACCTTTCCCTGTCTTCGTACAGCACCCACAACCACTCCTCCTCTTCGTCCAGCTACAACCTCCTCCAGGGCATCCCGCCTGAACATATCTTCATGGAAGAAACTTCCAACAGCAGCAGCAACCTTGATCATGAACACGACGCCCTCTCAGCGGCATCCTCAGGACTCGCCCATAGTCCCTCTGCTGCCTGCTTCCTCCTCGAGTCCCCCTCCCTCCAAGGCTCCGTGTCGCTTGACACAGCTCCCGACCCCGGAACTCCCCTCCCGAGCTTCCAGGAGACCTACAGTCCGCGCTACAGAAGAGACGTCTTCAGCTTTGACGAGTCTGCGGTGTCTCCGCCATACCAACAAGGAACTGGAGGAGGAGCTCCAGGAGGAGGAACTTCGAGTGGAACTCCTTCGACAGCCACTTCGATTTCTGCTCCAGCGACTCCCCACTCAGCCACTCAAGGACATTCTCGACGACATCCATTCCAACACCAACACAGCTTGGACAGCCCTTCCTCCAGCACGACAGCAAGTCCTCCCACTCCTCTCGCATATCACAGAAGTCTCTATTACCCGACTACCAACTCTCCTTCCTACGAACTCCTCCATTCTCCACCCCCTCCCGCGGTTCCCCACCAACAAATCTCACCTCCTTCTTCTGCGCTGCCCAGGCAAAGGAAAATGTAAGCACACTTACTATTGGCATCCACTGAGAACTAACTACCTTTACATAGTTTAGACTAATTGAGATTTTGAAATGCACAGGCATGGACAATGTGGAAAGCCAAGTAAGGTCGAAACTGTCACGCTTTCCTCGTGCGACAAGTCCCCTGCATCTCCTCAACATCATTCGGGAGGTGTTATGCAGCTGCAGCAGCAGCAACATGAGCCAATGGACACAGGTGGACCTGGTGGGTCTCAGCAGCAGTCGTTGGATAAAACTTGCGCTGTCTGTGGAGACACTGCTGCTTGTCAACACTACGGAGTACGGACTTGCGAAGGCTGCAAAGGCTTTTTCAAGAGGACTGTTCAACGTGGAGCTAAATATGTTTGCATGGCCAACCGGAACTGCCCTGTTGACAAGAGACGCAGAAATCGGTGTCAGTTCTGTAGATTCCAGAAGTGTCTGGCAGTAGGAATGGTGAGGGAAGTGGTGCGGACTGACTCCTTGAAGGGCAGAAGGGGAAGACTTCCTTCGAAGCCTCGGGGAGACCGACACGAAGGGTCGAGTCAGCAGGGTCCTATGGTCGCAGTTTCTGGAGTACCTTCTCCTCCTGTCTCGCTTATCACTGCCATGGTCAGAGCTCATTTGGACACGAGCCCTGACTCTCAGAACAAAGACTATTCCATGGTGAGAAATCTAGGCTTGTTTGTGGAATCCCTAAAGTATCGTAGACATTCTTTTAACCTCTGATTGATCTTGTGTGCAGTATCGGGAGCCCCCATTTCATGAAGGAGATTTACCCCAAGACAAGGACTCTGTTGTCAACCACCCTGAGTACATTCAACAATTTTTTGGACTACTCACCAGCTGCTTTGATGTGATTCGGGGATTTGCCCACAAGATTCCTGGATTCCTTGAATTCAGCAAACATGATCAAGACTTATTGCTGCAGAGCGCATCACTAGAGCTTTTCGTACTACGGCTTGCCTACAGGTATGATTCAAGTGGAATACGAGACATTCCGTATTTTAAAATGTACCGAAAGGAAACGAGAAATTAATAGAAGTATTATTTTGCCCCGCAGGAATCAACAAGAAGATGAGACTCTTACATTCTGCAATGGAAGCGTTTTACATCGTGAACAATGCAAACCAGTATTTGGTGACTGGTACGATGCCATAATGGAGTTTAGTCATTCAATTCAGGGAATGCAGCTTGACTTATCTACGTTGGCTTGTCTAGAAGCTCTCGTTCTTGTCACTGGTAAGCTAGACTGGCTCATGATATCAAGTCTGAACTCTTAAATCAGCAGTAGTCTCATTGATGCCTTCCTATTGCAGACCGACATGCATTAGAAGACCCAGTGAAAGTAGAACAGCTGCAAATGAAGATAATTGGATCTCTTCGAGACCACGTTACATACACTGGGGAAGGGCATAACAAGCCTCACTTTTTCTCAAGGATATTGGGCAAACTACCTGAGCTACGAAGTCTAAGCGTTCAAGGACTCCAGCGTATTTTTTATTTGAAACTTGAGGATCTCATTCCGGCTCCCGCAGCAATTGAGGCGATGTTCTCGTCTACACTACCTTTCTAAGCGAGAGGCTATCTTTGTAAGCGGGTAGAAAGACATTATAGAGAAAAGGGCGTGACTCGATCAACACAAGAGGAGAAAGTATGGGGAAAGCAGCAAGTCATTAAGCCACTCATTGTTAGATGTGTTTAATGTGTGTCTGTGTGTGGTCAAGTATCATTCTTTAAAAGACTTCGGGTATTGTAAAACTGTGAGTTTCAACACTACAATTTGTGATTTACCTCGATCATGACGGAATAACCAGACAGGAAGGTTATTTAGGAGAGGGCTGTAAATGTTGAAGAAAGTATTACTACACGTAAAGATAAATACTAAGGAATACTCACTGTGTAAGTATCATCAGTCTAGTCAGGTCAGATGTTTTTCCTACACGACACCACAGCCTCTCACGCACTGCATCTTGAATACTAATCTTAGCGATTTGCAAACGATAGAAATTCACCTACACACACTGTCCACTGTCCATCCACTTTTTACCACGAGAAAGCACCTATCACAAAATACAGAAGCAGTTCGAACCGACCTATGAATGTTTGTAGTTCTGTAGTATGAAGAAATACAAGCAAATAATTTCACATAGATAATGAAGAGGAAGAAAACATTTTGAAATATTATTGTACGGTGTTTGTTATTATTCAATGGTCATGTATATTTCTCGTAGTCTCGACAAGAGTATTATAATGTACGTTAGTTAAATGGACAAAATACCTGACTTTGATTATGCTACAAAACAAACTAATGTATTACGTAACTCTAAGGGGAAAGTGACACTGTAAAAGAGAAGAGGATATGCACCACCAACTATCAACATTTCAATAAATGATGTTGTAGCTGGAAGTTTTCCGTTATGTGCGTTACAAAAATACGTCTATCGTTCTTATGATTTCCTAATATGATCGCATCATCCTTCTTGATAGCTGGGAGGAGGATTCACCATTCCTCCTTGTTTCATTCGCTTGAATAAACTAACTGGTTTCGTGGAGCATACACTCGCATGGTTATATGCGGAGGCAGGTGATGTAGACGAAAGTTGAACTGACTTTTTTGGCACTGACGACCGTTCACTAACATCAGGTAGAATTATTGTCTCTTTAGGTTTCGATTTAATGTTTGGTTCAGCACGAATAGTGCCAGTTTGACTTAGAGAAACACCGTTTTCGGGTACAGAACCACGCGGCTTCAGGATTGATTTGAGAGGACTTTTGTTAGCTCCAGGTACAACTGACGGCTTAGCATCCAAAGAAGGAGGACCAAAGTGCTCATAAATATCACCGGGACTTACTACAGCTTGATAGTCTTCAAATTCTGATGAATCTGTGTCATCTGAGTCGGAATCTGAATCAGTGTCTTCCTTAGTCACAGAATTTTCGTCTTCTTTAGCAGGATCTGAATTAGTCAAAGAACTTCCGTGTCGAAAACGAATGAAGATGGGCTCAAATAAACCATTGTCACTAGCTTCCGCAGGTTTATAAAGCTCTACTTCTTCTTTCTCAGTTTCGTCTGACTCTTTGCTTTTTCGTTTACCGTCTTTAAGGCTGAGATCGCCTAAATTATGAATTATATTTTCTGGATTAAAAGTCACCTTCTTTCCTGAGTTGCCATTGGGCAACGACGAAAAATCTAGTGAACCTTGAATATTCTTGGTTTCACTTTCTAGAAAGTCGTCGAAACTAATTTTAGGTTTCCTTTGAGTCTTTGGAGGATCTGAAGAATCCGATGTTTCCTTTGGATTGTAAAGCTTGTTCTCATACGCTGCTTGTGCTTCCATGAATTCTTCTTCAAGCTCAAGCGCATCAAGTCTCGTCCACAGTTCTGTTTCAGTCTTTTCTGCTGGCTTTTTTGAATCGGACGATCCCTTTTTTCGGTCTTCAGCTCGTTGTTGGTAATAATTTCGAACACTTTCCCTGTGCTGTTTTCTCCATTCCTGTTCACGATCTTCGTCATATTCTTCGACTATCTCAATGGTTCCTTCGCCAAGGGACTCCACCATTTGCCGTTCTGCTTCGAATTTCCAAGAATTGTACAGCTCTCTTTCTTTGTCTAACTTGTTTATCGTCTCATCGATACCTTAATGATTATTGATTTTACAATCGGGCTGTAACGGTTATGTTCATAAACAGCTATATTAAGTATTTGAATTCAGCTCTTACTTTTAAGTCGATGGGAAACTATTTCTGCAGCTTTTTTGGCAGAGCACTCCATGAACCAATTATCCCCCAATAAACACAGTATTTCATTGGTATGAATTATCTTTCCTGGACAAAGCGCTTTCGAACATACAGGAACCATTGCATCATACTCCAACTATCAAATTCCGAAACATCAACCATCAAACAATTCCGTTTCTTATAATTTTCATTTGATATTTGATATTGCTTAGCTCACCTTTTCAGGTAACGATTTCAGCCTACTTCTCAGATTCACATAATCATCTCGGAACTTTTGGAATTGATTTTTCTTCGCCGTGTTTTCTTCCAGAGTCTGCAGTAGCAATAATCAAATGACAAAGAAATACTTAGCAAGAAGCTTAGCTAGCAAGAAGTCCCTATTACTACTCACTGTTAATCATCATTATACCTACCTGTTCGTACTGCTGGATCAAATTATTAAGCGACTCCACATCCACCATCTGCAGCATTCCATCTCCAGCCAACTTGGTAAGATGCTCCATAGTTTAGTGGCAGTCGGCTGTAGTGACCGACACGTCGACACGTCGATAGACTGCCGTTCAACCTCGTTCCGACTTCCAACTAAAGGTGACCTCTCCTCAACGAACAAGAATCAACAGATCTTCTTCTTCTGTTTTCGTAAACTCAATTACAAGCATCTTTACACTCTCAGGTAAACTTACGACTTTCGCAATTGTGTTCAATTAATAATTAAACTGGTGAGGTAAACTGGGTAAGCTTTAATCCTTCGCACAAGTTTTGAGTTTGCCAAAAAATGAATGTCGCGGGGTTTGAGGAGCGGGAGTTAAACTTAATGACAACAAGTCAAACTGGAGATCCACAAAACTCCACAAGTCAACAATTCACTTGAAATATGACAAGCGTTCTGTTGCTCAAGAATTCGGTGTCGGGGGTGGTGAGACGAGGTCATGGGGTCAGCAGAACCTCACTGGGTCTCCTTCAGGGAGCAGGGACAAGAAGAACCAAATCGGGGATCGCTGAGTCCATCAGACTACCCTTATTTGCGAGAGCGTTTGACAAGAAGTACCAGGAGAAAGTGGCCTTCACCGATGGAACTGGGAAGAATTACACTTTCAAAGAATTAGGGCAGAAATCCCTTACGCTCTCTAAAGAACTGAAGACTCGAGTAAAGGGAAAAGAAGAAAGGATTGCGTTTCTTTGTGACAGAAACTTTAGCTTTCCCAGTACAATGTTGGCTACGTGGATGGCTAATCATGTTGGTGAGTTGACCTTTGACCTGTCGCATGATGATGATGAAGGTTTGACATGACATTGGGTTGTGTGTAATTCCAGCTATTCCTCTGTCGTCCAGCCATCCAGAGAGCATGCTGGAGTACTTTGTCAGTAGTACTTCGACGAAGCTTCTACTGTGTACCAAAACGCATGCAGACAAATTGAATAGAGTAGCCAAAGCCACTAACTCAGAACTTCTTGTTGTGGATCCTGAGAGGTTGAGTCTTACTCAGCTTGGAGATCAGGATGTGGAGTTACTTAAATCAGGGACCTATGAAGAGAAGGGAGGACTAATCCTGTTTACCAGTGGAACAACAGGACGTCCAAAAGGTGTTCTTCTTACGCATTCCAATTTACTTGATCAGGTGAGCATTCTCCGGAGTTAAGCATTGATCTTCAGTTAAATAGACAGAATATCTTAGCAAATGAATTTACTTGATTTTTAGGTGCGAAATATATGTGACGCATGGGAAATAACTGAAAAAGATACAATGCTACATGTTCTTCCTTTGCATCACACTCACGGGCTGATTCATGCTCTTATTAGTCCTATGACAGTGGGAGCGAGGTATAAATACTTTGCAGACAGGCTATTTTGTTATCTTGATTCTTAATAGTTCGTTAAGTATCCTGACGTCTCCATTAAAATTCAGATGTCACATGTTGGAGAAATTTGATGCTGCCAGAGCTTGGAAGGAACTGCTCTCAACTTCAGATGTACGACCAAACTTCCTAATGGGAGTTCCCACAGTTTACATTAAGCTCTTAGAAGAGTTCGACAAAACCTTTGCAAAAGACCCTGCCAAGACTGCATTCATAAAAGAAACGTTGCAAAACAAAATGAGGTTAGTAACATTTATACCATTCGGCTTAGTCATTCGCCTTAGCCATTCGGCGTTTGGCACAATCCAACCGCTGAATATACCTACCTACCTGTCCTACAGCTTATGGTCAGTTATAAAAATCAAAAAAGTTATGCAATTGTTAATCCAGAGTTATGCTGAGCGGTTCTGCGGCTCTACCTGTACCAGTGCTTGAAAAGTTCGAGAGAGTATCAGGTCACCGCTTGCTGGAGAGATATGGAATGACTGAAATAGGAATGGCGTTGACAAACCCGCTGCACGGGGAACGAAAACCAGGTGAATAATATAATCAACTGCAAAATAATAGAAACAATCAAAGCAAAATTGTATTCTTTGCTCTTAGGATTTGTTGGAAAGCCATTTGAGTCTGTTAAACTGAGGGTGGCAGAAATGAATTCTAGAACCGACTTCAAAGTAATTGCTGAAGGGGATTCTACCACCGTAAAAATATATGCTGATAAAGGAGAGAAAGTGATTGGAGACCTCTTAGTCAAAGGCCCCTCTGTATTCAGAGAATATTGGGGTAATCCAGAAGCTACGCAAAAAGAATTTACCGAAGACGGTTGGTTCATAACAGGTTCGTCC
>JAQGBV010002215.1:0-12265 GCA_034698685.1 Isotomurus pseudopalustris
AACTAACCTTGTGTAAGGTGACAGAGGGAATGTGCAAGTAAAATGAACCAACTCCCAAATAACAAGAAAGAACTGAGATGGAGGCTCAGTTGAGAGGGGAGACTAAAACTAAAAGTAGCCATGATGACAAACCTGCTTTCCCTTTTCTGGGCCACACACACGCAACAAGTCTCACTTTCTCCCCCCTCGTAGAAACTCATGAATGCCAAGCACTGCATCGACCAAACTTTCTCCGCTTATTTCTGTACTTTCGTTTATTAGGCTAGTGACAAGCGATTCCGAGAATGGCTGACGACCCTTCAGCCCCCCCTCAAGACCTCCCTAGTGAAGTTGAAGAGGGTTCCCCCGCAGATGCTGTTTCTTCAGAACCTCGTAAGACTGCTTTACAACTCGTAACTGTCTTCCAATAACTTAATGCACTTTCCCTGTTCTGTTTCCTTTCAGCAGCAGCAGAAACTGTACCAGAAAGTAAGTCTTTTGAAAGTAAAGTAGACGATTACACGTGTTTACATTAAAGCACCCAATGGATAACATTTGGTTTTCATGGATGATTCAGTGGCTCAGCCTCCAGAGGAGTTTCGAGATGAAGGCTCAGCTGGAGAGGAGCAAGTTGTTGCTGCAGGTCCCGCAGAGCTTGTTGGCGACACGGAAGGTGCTGAGCAGGGGGATACTTCAGGACCAGAAGAATTAAGTGTTGACAAGGTGTCTCCAGGTGATCCAACTGAACTGGAGGATATGGAAAATGCTCTAGTTGTTTTGGAAGAAGGAGAAGACACATCGCAGGCAGATCAAGACGAAGCTGACTTCCGAGCAAAGTATGGCATCGAAGAAGAGGAGTTTAACGATGAAGGCAACAGCGTTCGTGAAGAAGGTACAAGTGTCTCCTTTAGAAATGCATTTCCTGTGACTACATAACTCATTAGGGGATATTCTTGAGTAACACAGAAGATGAAGTGCTTCCCAGTCCTGCAGAGATGGATGCGATTATAAAGTATTTAGAGGAAGAAGAGGAGGGTGAAGGGGATGGAGAGGAGGAAGAAGACGGTCAGACAAGTCCCATGAAAGTCGAGTCAACTGTCGGAGGAGGAGATGGAGATCCAGATGCATCTTCTGTTCTTGTCTTGGGTCCTGAACATCCTAAAATGCAGCGCTTCCAACGAGCTCTATCCGAACACTTAAGGCGTCAGATTTACGAAGCTGACTGCAACATAAGGGACCTCGAGAACGACTTGAAATTAAGGAAGAAAGAGCGTACCGACTTAGGGACTAATCTTTACTCTCTTCAACACGATATGCTGAGACAAACTGAAGCTGTAGAAAAGGTAAAACTACTTGCACCTCTGACAGAATTGAAGAGCAGTACGTGTCCTCTTGAATGCATCTTTTCGTCAATTTTTTACGAGTAGATCGATAAAGACATGGAAAAGCTTGTGGAGAGACGCACTCGAATTGAATCTGAGACCAAAGTAGCAAAAGAAGAACTGAAAAGAGTAAAAGAAGAAGAGAGACAGGAACAGGAAAAAGGTGTTTTAACATACACCAAGCTAGTTCAATGAAAGCGTAAGTAATGCAGTAACTTACTTACGAATAATTTTCAGAGTTGTCCCTTCGTGAGAGTGTTAAGACCTTAGACTTCACTGAGCATGTTGTACGAGAGGCAGCTTCCAAATATGAAGGAGAAGTGAAATCTCGAGCTTTAGTGGATGAAAAGATTGAAAAGATGAGAGTGAAGAGTGAAGCAGAGAAGCGAGATCAAGATTTCTACTTGGATAAAATTTTAACTCATGTGCAACACATGGAGCTAATCAATTCAGGGATTCGGAGGCAAATAGAAGCTCACCGAGATGAACAGAAGGAATTGCAAACTTACATTAACGAAGCTGTGTAAGAATGAACAACACATGACGTGAGGTATGTGGGTTAGTGAGATTTTCAATGATTTTCTGTCAGGACGGAGATCGAAGCGTTGCAAATAGAAAAGCTGCATCTACAACGGGCTTGGAATGAAACTATTTCTGTAGTTCGCTCCAGGGATGAAGCATTAGAAGCTGCTCGTCAAGAGTTGCAGTGAGCCATCACTATTTTTGGCTTATTTATTCTAATCTAAATGACGGATATTAATCCATATTTGTGTCCTCGTCCTCATGTTTCCAGGAAAGTAAATGAGGCTGTTCGTATAAAGGAAACGGAGTTACGATCTCTGTCTAAGTTCATTATGCGTGAACAAGAGTCCCATGAAAAATCAGTTCTTCTACTGAGACGCCGTCGCGTGGAAGAACGAATTTTAAGGTCTCAACTGGCACAATTGGAGGCTCAAAACGAATCCCTTCAAATTCAATTAGCCAACTTGGCTAAAGTGAAGAGAACGGTGGAAGCCGATTTACTCAGGGCGAACAATGCTCTTTTCAAGAAGCAAAAGGAAGTTTCAGGTCCTCGAAGGACACTGGAGAAACTGATACGAGATAAACTTCGTTTGGAGGATAAAATTCTTGACATTTTGCACGAACAAAGCGGTTTAGATAAGGCTGCTGCTCATATCCGGTCGCTCATTCGAGAGGCCCGAGACAAAACAAGGTTAGTCTTTACATTCCACAGATTCAAAGAACAACTACCTGGAATTTCGGCTTTATTTAGAAATATGGAGGTGGAAGTAGCTCGTGTTGAGAACGAGAACAGCATGTTAGCTGTGGAAGTGGAGCGTTTACGGGCAGATCTTTTCAGAAAAACATCACTCCTTAGTGAATTAGAGACTCGGGTTGCTGCACAAGAGAAAGTGCTTGCAGAACAAGCAAAGGACATATCTCAAAGTGAAAGGATCATTCAAAGAAAAACATCAGAAGTAGAGAAACTTAACAGGAAGTTAGAAAAACTTCTCCATCAACAAGGTTAATACGATCTGTTGATAAAAATATGTCAGTCAAGTTGAATGGCTTCAATACAATGCCGATTTTTATCTCAGGGGGTGTGGAATTGGGTCCTGTGGAACGAGAAATTGTGGACTTGGAGAAACAACTTGCCACGGCTAAGGAGGACGTTAATAGATTACAAGCAGAATGGCTTAAGCGTCAGGATGATCTTGTTCGCCTTACTAACCAACGAGACTCTGTTTTACACCAAAGTGAATTACTCCGTAAAGAAGTATTCATAATGGAACGAAAGAGACAACGTCTGGATGGGGAGGTAGAAGTGAAGAGAAATGAAATAGCGAAAGTGAGAAAGGTAACTGAAACCATCCGAGCTGAGATAGCTTCTGTCAATGCGAAACTACATGACGATAGGTATGACTTGAAGCTCATAACTTGAAAGGCTTGAAAGTGAGGTAGTTAGATCAAACACAATGATGTAATTTAGGTCTTGTCATGAACAAATGGACAAGGATAACCTTCTAATCCAAGCGGAGCTTGTAGGACTGTTAAAAGATGCAGAGGAAGAAGCTCGTGAACTTGAAAGTGAAATTTCTCGATTGGAAAGCGAAAAAGTATCCCTAATAGAATCGCTTCATTCAGCCCATGAGACGAATTTGGCTTGGGAAAAGAAAGTTCACTTGGCAAAAGAGTTGCAACAAAGTCTTAAAAGGGAACAAGAAGGGTCCACATCAGCACTCAAGATGGAGATTCATCACATGCAGGTCTTTGAAAGTTGCAATTTTCAATTCCCGTTGGTTTCATGAATCTCAATTAGGTAATGCTTTATCCCATTAATTTCATTATAGGTCAGGTATCAAGAGGTCATTAGAGCACAAGAGAAGTTAATGGGAGACTTGGAAAGGTCAATAGATCGTAGGGAAAGAATAATACATCGAGCAGATATGAACCTGAAGAGAGATCAAATCAACCCAAAACACACGAAGATCAATATACAAAGGAACTTTGCTCAAATGAAGGAACGCAACAGGCTCCTGCTGAAGGTAGAATTTCCCACGGGTCACGAGTGCTTGAGCATTATGCAATTCTCTAAATAGTTCATTACTTTCACTTCATGAAGGAAGTTGGAGATATTGAGGGACAGGTTAGAGACACGATGGGCTCTATTGCAGACCTCGAAAACAAGTTGAGTGACGCTTCTAACGGCCTTAATAAGGTGAGAGAAGATATTCAAACGTTGGAAACTAAAATTGCAGATGCTTCAGTACAGAAACACAAGGTAAGATGAATAAATGCACTCGAAATATAATACCACATACCATGTCAATCAAGTTGAAAGGAGAATGTTGTGGACTTGAATTTCGTTGGAATTCTCACCAGAATCTGATAGACCTGGTGTTGAGACAAGAACGGTATCGCATTCTTGAGTCCATGAAATACGGACGGTACAAACCTACTGGAAAGACATTACAGGAAATTGAACGGGCCTTGAATGAAGTGGAGAGTCATGCATATGCGCTTATCGACTTGACAGACACAATTGCTCAGGAGCATCCTGAGGCTGCAATTCACATCAAGCTTGTCAAAGCTTCAATTGCTCCATCGTTAACCACATAACAACATTCCTGCCATGTGTAATCAGTGACAATTAATTCAAATTATGTATATATTAACACAGTTTAGTACACATTTCGGTCTGTTGCATTGAACTCTCCCATGAGATAAAATACATGCTGCATGATAAAGTAAAATTCTTTAACGTAGTTATTTATTTTCTTAAAATGCCTCTAGCGTTATTACTTACACAAGAAGTTTTAGACTTAAGTTGATAAAACTACCTAAGGTGAACTATTTTCTTCGTAAATGACTTAGAGTTTGACATAGGAATACTGAAAGACGAGCAAGACATTCCTTTACCCTAGAGGCTGACCTAAGTGAATTTCTTATTTCATAAAACACAATCCTTACATAGTTCTGCAATACCATCATACCAAAAAGTCTCCGAGCTAAACTCTAATATTGAATCTACACACAGCTAAAAAGATTCCCAAGTGGAGCACTTGATTGAGGAATTTTCCAATAATTCGCAATTTCATCCAAAAGAAGATACAATGATGCATCAGAGTGTAGCAAAATATTTCATAGAAAGTCATAGACCAGAACAACTGAGAACTTGTTAAGGGACCTTCATGCAGTTCCAAGATATTTCTTATTAAAAATAGAAGCACAGGTTTCAGTTTAAGGCAGCAAACGAAAGATCCTATTCCAGAGACAAGTGCGTCCCACAGTCGCAGTGTATCTGACGTGCATGTGGCATTCAACAGTTCAGGAATCAAGATAATAGTTAAAACGTCCTGTATCTTGTCCTGGTTCCTCTCCAAACATAAGTTGAATTCATCATCTATTCCCAAAAGATATCCCAACACCGCCCACACATGTATGAGGCCTTTCATGCCTCGGTGATTGTTCCTTGTATTTTCTGTGTCAAAGTGGATTCCAAATTTCCCAGGGCTAAGGTAAATGAAGCCCATGAAGCAGAACTGAGTAACTATCATGTCTAGTTGGTTAATAGGATTATCATTTGCCCACTTCAAAGGAGGTTCGTTATTGTTAAGATTTCCTTGCGGCTCAGAGTTGCAGTCTTCAAGTAAGTTCTGAAGCATTCGTTGATCCTGTGGATTACTCTCAAGAACTTTCTCCTCAACGTAATTTTGATGACGAGCCTTCATTGCAGATCTTGAATGCATACAACCCACTTTCTTAATGTCATTAAAAACTCGACCGTTTGGAGACAGTAGGTCATCTTCATACCAAAGCTTAATGTGCAGAAGAGTTGACAAGTATCGCTGACGAGATTTGGAGATCGGATACGATTTGTTGGTTTTCAATAGAACCATTCGCACAGGAGTGTAACATAGTAGAATTACGAGAGACACAAAATGTGCGAAGAATATTCCAAAAAAGTTGGATTGAATGAAAGCTTGACCTTCTTTGATAAGAGAGGGATCAACCCATTCCGGAAGTTTATTTGTTAAATTGCCTTTGTGACTGCAGGAACTCTTCTGTGCTTTCTTGAAGAACTCCAAGGGATTCTCCTAAATAAAAGCCACATTACTTACATGACTCCGAAAATTTTGAGGGTGGTTTATTTTTTACCATTTAATGACGATTCCTACGGTCACACGGAAATCGAAAATTAACGTAGAAAAGCTCAGTTAAACTGAATAAAGTTATGTGAGTTTAAAATTGCTACAAGAAAGGACTTCGTCTAGTATACAAACTTACCACCTATTAATTATCTATCAAGTTACAGTTTGGGGCAAGAAAACTAACAACTAGAAACATTCCTTTCGTCTGCATAAAAGTGAACTTATATATAAAGCATGATTTTCATAACCTGACCTGACCAACCAACCATCCAGTGGTTCTTACCATCCAAATCAATTCGCATGGTGCTAATCTGTGGAGATCTCGGATTCAGAGATGCAAATACGAAACTACAGCACTCATCATGCAAAGGAAACCCGAGTTTCTTGCTAGCAATATTACTAAAGTTATTCTCTATCTTAGCTACGCGATACTAAAATGTGGAAGGAGATGTTTTGAATGAGATAAACTAAAAAGATTAATAACCTTTTATCGTTGTATGTTAGGTCATATATTTATGTTTTAGTATTTACTTTCATAGCTTATATCGATTAGCCATGTTTACGTAAGTGAAGTTCAGATTCATGGATTGAGTATTCATCGTGTGATGTGAGCGAGACTAACTGAGACTGACCACTTGTTGAACTGGAAATCTCGAATGACGGAACAGGAGGAAAATCATCTGTGAAAGAAGAGGCTCGTCTCTACACAGAATACATCTGAATTGGCTCAAAAAAGTCATCACACGTGTGAAACCCCACCGGGTTTTTGTTTATAGTGAAACATTTCTCAGGATTGTGTGAGCTACTTATCGATAATAATGGCCCTTAGGGGAATAAAGGTCATCGAAATGGCTGGATTAGCCCCAGCTCCATTCTGCGGAATGGTTCTGGCTGACTTCGGGGCCTCAGTAATTCGAGTGGATAGGGTAAGCTTAGTAAGCTACTTTAATAATGTCAAACGGTACCCATAAATCATTTGCAAATAAAGAAGAATTCAGTGTTGGTGTGTCAAAATTCACAGGCCCAGTCTGCACTGTCACATGACAGGCTGGCTCGTGGAAAGCGATCGATAGCTGTGAATTTGAAAGATCCTAAGGGTCAACAAATAGTGGAGAAGTTGTCTAGTCAGGCTGACGTAATAATCGAGCCATTCAGGCCAGGCAAGGAGTTCAAGAGACTTTACTTTTACTTACGTTCGATTATTTCACGAGAAAACTGCTGTGTGCAAACAGGTGTAATGGAAAAGCTGAATTTGGGACCTGACAAACTGATGACACTTAATCCCAGGTTGATCTATGCTCGTCTATCAGGGTACGGCCAGACGGGAACTTTCGTGAAGAAAGCCGGTCATGATATTAACTATGCTGCAATGTCGGGTACTTTATATATGCATGCGTTTTATTATGACTCTAATAGTTATTCGTTGGATTAAGTATGCTTATAATCTCTTCGTGGTTCATTGGCGTTTGATACAGGAGTCTTATCAAGATTGGGTAGAAGAAATGAAAATCCTATTCCTCCTGTGAATCTCTTGGCCGATTTTGCTGGCGGAGGCTTAACATGTGCCTTGGGGATTTTGATGAGTCTTTTTGAAAGAAATTCTTCAGGAAAAGGACAGGTACTATAAAATGAACTGAAAACTAGAGAGAAACCTAGAGTAGATACAATCGCGAATCGATAAATCACTGTATCAATAGATTGTTGACACGAGTATGGTTGAGGGAGCAGCTTACGCAAGCTCCTTTATTTTCAAAACTCAAGACTTGCCATTTTGGGGGAACCCAAGGGGAGAAAATTGGTTCGTAATGGCATTAGTAAATAATTTCCTTTGAAGGAAAATAAATACGATACGATCAACTTTTCGATTGCCGTTCCATTAGGTTGGACACTGGAGCTCATTTTTATGAGACTTATAAAACGAAAGATGGGAAGTACATGGCTGTAGGATCTCTTGAACCTCAGTTTTACGATCAACTTATGAGGGGCCTCGGTCTTACTGACGAAGATAAATACATTCCTCAATTTGAAGATTTTGAAGGGGGCAAATCAAAGCTGAGCCAGATATTTAGTTCAAAGACAAGAGCAGAGTGGACTGAAATCTTCGACAATTTGGATGCTTGTGTGACTCCTGTTTTGGAGTTGGAAGAAGCTCCTTTGCACTCTTTAAATCAGTCTAGAAACTCGTTCGTCCGTAACACTCACACAGGACGGTTTGATCCAGAACCAGCACCAAGACTTTCTAGAACTCCTGGAAAAGCAAACGTCGAAACTCCTGACCCCGACATCGGTCAGCATACAGTAGAAGTTCTGAAGGAAGCTGGCTTTGATTCTACTACCATTGGACAGTACGTTGAGGATGGAGTTGTCGGCTCTCCCGAACTTAATTCTAAGCTTTAGCTACGAAGAAAATGGCCGAATAAAGTAGATCAATGATGTAAACTGTACCAATGTGCGGAATTACTGGTCCTTTGTTTGATTTATTAACAATAATTCAGTATTTTGCCATTAAACTCATAAAAACATGATTGATTATCTCTTTAGTGAATGCATAAAAACATTTACTTCAATTCAAAGTTTGAATTTCAAACCAATCCATTAAAATTTTAAAAACTATGTCCACGCTAATTTAGTAAATATTTCTCAAGTTTGACCTTAAATGTAGCACAGCTTTACTAGATAGATTTCGCATGCTGTGCACGAAATGCAAGGAGTTAATGAGTCATCTCTTCGAAACAGTGATTCACATCTGTCTCATGCAATAATTGATTTATAATGATCATGTAATTAGAGCTTACTACCTTCGACTTGGAGAAATAAGAATTCGTAATTATAGCTATTAAGATTAAGTGGACGAGCAATATCCGAAACGTATTACAGAAAAGGTATATTACGCGTGAATCATTGTTTTATCTTTCCAGTTGATAAGTCGCAGGTCTGTCGCAGGTAACATTCATTGTCTAAACTTCTTGTTCTTACTTTACAACAGTTTACAAGAATGGAGCTATGCAAGTTCCTTTGCGTTGCCTCTAGCATTTGTATTGTGTTGATGGAATTGTTACCGGAAACTTCTACAGCATCAACTGAAGGAAAGTTCAAGCAACACACTGTGTTCTCTTACTCGACGGTAAGTTCAAAGTTCAAGTGGCTTCCAGACGTACTTTTGGAATAGACTTCCAATCAGTTATAGATGAATAGGGGAATCGAAAAACTTCAGTGAACCTCCTTTTATACCAGATTGAATGATTGAAAGTATTTTATGTGACGGTTAATCTGAATTCAGGTTAATGTGA
Source organism: Isotomurus pseudopalustris (assembly GCA_034698685.1). Lineage (NCBI taxonomy): Eukaryota > Metazoa > Arthropoda > Collembola > Entomobryomorpha > Isotomidae > Isotomurus > Isotomurus pseudopalustris. Next base: position 9,304 of record JAQGBV010002215.1, read on the forward strand.
CTGGGGACGGCCCAGCAAGCGTGATACAGCTAACGATCGCCACTGCTCCAGATGGGAAATATCATTACGTAAGAAAGGAGAATGGAAACACAACAACGGGCATTTGGGATGGTCCACTTCCTTCTACTCCTAATGCTGAGAAAATAGCTCAGGAAATTACATCGAACCTTAAGCTTACATCTGAGCTGAGTGCACTCTCCACCGAAATTGATTCTTCAATTCAAGAATATGTGAACAAAGCTTTCTTGATTTAATTAAGTTTTATTACTGAATAGGTTATTACTACATAAAAATGCATTACGTAGCATTTCATACATCTAGTACACCAAAGCAATTGTACATAGTCAAGATAGTAGATGTCGAGAACATGTGGCTTAAAATAATAGTTTTCATACTTCGACTACGTATTCAGTAATTTTATCACATTTGTTTTCTTACTCTGCTTGTTGTAAGGTACCTCTGAACTAGAATGACTATCATTATACGTAGGTAAGAATACATTTTCTATGTAAACCCAATTAAATCTTACCGTTCGGCAACATTAATTTATTCGACAGCAATGTCTAAGACGTTTGACTGATGCAGCACATCCCTCACTTCTGATGCTGTAACTTCAGTGTGAAGCCACTCCAGATCAAAAAACTCGTCAAGAACTTCATGTAAAGGTCGGCATGAGTCGTATTTGGCATCTCTCTCTAGATTCCGACGCGCTCGAATCTCTCTTAAAAACTTCCATTCGTTTAACTTGCGAATGTATCGAGCTGCTTTTTCTCGATTCCCTTCTCTACTATATATTTTAACTAATCCTCTGTATTCGTATTCCAATCCACTGTACGCTTGTCCAAATAATTTTTCCCCTGTTAATTTTAAACATAATTTCAGAAATACCCATAACTGAATTGCCAAAGTTTTACCTTACCTATTTCAATTGAGCGGATATGCAAAGGTTCTGCCTTATCATATAAGCCCATATCATAGTTATACAAGCTTGCAAGGTGTCCCACCGATAAACTGACCTCGTAATCCCACTTCCCTAGGAGTTCTTCTTTAATAGCAATAGATTTCAGATGCATCACTTCAGCCTCCTGCACAAGATTTAATAAAATCAAATTGAAATTGATGTCATTACACAAGTCCTGGACAGTTTCAATTTTTATCCTTACATCGTATTTTTTCATTGTTTGATACAATCTCCCGAGATTTCCATAATGTTTTGCTGTATGGACGCACATTTCTCCAAATACTTCAATGGACAATTTCAGGGCAGATAAGTGAAACTCCTCAGCTTTGTTTAGAAACATTGGCTCTAAATCTGTCCCGACACTTTCAATGGCAACTTCCTCTTGAATCAAAGCTACCACTCGTTTAGATGATGCCAGTTGCATATGTTTCGGAGGTAGAATCATTGACATGATTTCTATTGAACTATCTGCATTACGTCTGTAATACAGTAAAATAATACAAAATTTGTTACGATCCTCAGATTCAGATAAAACAAAATCAACACAAAAATACAACAGTTGATTAACAAGCTTTACCTGGCTGGCGCAAAATTTCCCGAACTGTATTCGAAAACGTACAGAGCGTATGCCAGATCTTCATAAGCAACAGCCGTGTTCAAATTGTACTTTCCAAATGCACTTTCTCTGCTTTCCAAGCCCGTCTATCCCACAACATTCCAAGTTAACCCACCGGAATTAAAATATACAGCAACGTAGAGAGTATACCTCATAAGCTTTTACAGCAGCAGCCGCAGAATCAGTCTTCAGCATGAAATCTCCAAGATCAAGCAAAGTATCAGCATATTTCACGCTTTTTACGCCGAATTTATTTTTCGCTAAATGAAGAGCTTCCATAATTAACGGCCTTCCCTTATCTGCTTCTCTTTTAACAGCACAACACAAACTGGCTCTTCTCAGCACGTCAATTTCAGTATGAACATTCCGTTCACTCTGCATCTGAAGCTGCTCAAGTGCCATGACGCTCCATCGAATCGCCTGAATAAATTCATCACCGTACATTGAGTCAGTGTTTGCAAGTTAACAATTACTTAACATAGGTAATCACTTTAAGCTTTAAATGCTCACGTTATTGAAAGAACAGCTCATGTACTCGAACGCAGAAAATGCTGTGTATAAGCTGGCTAGGTTCAAGTTTAAATGTTGATCTTGAAGTTTCTTTAAAATAACTTGAGCTGTTAAATATGTTTCTTTTCCTTCTTTGTACATGTAAAAGTGACACTGAGCCGAAAGTAACCTGCAAAATCACCCACAATTTACTCAACAATCACAGACAACACAAGAACTTGTCACAAAATCAAACCAACAGTTAATTTACTTTTCACAACAGGACAAGCTTGCGACCAAAGCTTCAGCATCGTTGTTTGCCATCGCCAGGTATAGAGTTTGTCGAAATACATTGGCACTTTCATAATACCATCCTGCGTCATACAAAAAGCTCCCTAACACCAAAACAAATAAGTTTTAGATTCAAATAGCACCAGATATCTTGAATAATCGCTTCTTATTAATACCCAACAACTCTCCATTACGAAGAAGAGTGTCTCTTTGGTTTTGGTCCTGCATATCCAGTTTTCTACATCTCTGGAGAAATGCAGATGCTAATACTTGCGCCGGCTGACCACAACGCGTTCCGAGATCATCAAAAGTAATATCAGCCCCTTCTAGTTTTATATAGAACTCTTGAACCAAAACCTGCAGATTAACATCAAAATATACGAAGCTGCAAAAATAAATTCCTTCGACAAACTGTTGCTCTTGTATCATGTCATGTTAATAATATAATACCTTGAATACAAAGCGAAGTTTGTTGATGGATTGCCCCGCTCCGACAAGAAGGATAATGAAGTTATCTAAATCCAGGATATCTTTTTGTACATTGTGAATTTTCCCCTGATTTGCAACCTGTAAAATTATAGTTTTAATTACTAATCAGTCCACTT